>VNJS01006672.1:0-11207 GCA_008042575.1 Drosophila watanabei | reverse complement strand
AAAGCCTTGCTGCGTTGAAAACTTCTGAAAAGCCTCACTGCGGTGCAAACTTCTGACTGAAATCATAATATCCTGCCAGGGCATAAAAAGATTAAATTACCAAAAATCCAGAAAATTGGAAGAGTTGCAAAATCTGAGAATTTTAATACAGGAGATTCTGTGGCAAATGCCACAAAGCTTATTTTACCATTCAATATCCTAATTGTATTTTAGAAAATTTAGTTCCAATTTCTCCGTCTTACAATTTTTAAAAGAAATAATATTAAAGTAGTAGTAATTAAACATTAATCGTGCTATCAGAATAAGAAACGGGAAAAGTTTTACCAAGGAATTACAGATCAATTTCTTTAATAATACTTTCCCGAACAATTAAGTTCTTTTTTTCGCTAATTAGAGGCAAATACAAATAATAAATGAAGAAAAACTATCTTAGTTAATTTTAAAGTAGATATGAGTCTATCGCGACGACCCTTTGTGTCTATATCAATAATGGTTAACACTTTATGCTTATAAGATGCTGCCAGTGTATTGAAACATGTTCTCCGGTATTGGAAGATTAAAAAGCAAAAGGTCAGATGCAATGGATTTTTCCATAGATAGTAGTAACCATTGATATGGAGCTCCAGATCCCACCCAGATCCCGCTGCAGAATGTTGCCGATGAAAAATTTGCATCGCCTCGGTGACGAATATTTACTGGACGGCAATGGCGGTCAATGCAATTATCAATTGTTGTCGCTCTCTTCAGTGCGCGTTTTGTACCTACATATTGGTTAAATTTACTCCAATTTAAAGACTATATTAGGTTAAAAGCTCACTGTATCATTCTCCATTTACTGGTCCGCGTCAGCCAGACCACCTCCTCCTTAGCATTTCGTTTGGTCGACATAATGCCCAGATGGCGCCGTCCCGAACGTAATTGGACAGGTTGTGTGGTAGATAAAGCGGTTGAGATTGGTCATGATTCGCATTTTCAACGGCGAATGTCACGGGACTCCAAAGGTTTCGGCCGCTTGGTGCGGTGGCGTTCAATTCGCCATTAGGCACGCTTCTGCTCCTGATTCGTAATCCTTTGTTGGCACTTTGAACTTTGGGGAACCGCGAAACAACTTTGAATATATTTCGATGTTTTTGGTATTGCTGTCTTGATCGCCCGTGACAAAAGTCATTATTAAAATATATTCAAATATTACCTCTCTTTTTATGACTCAGATCCGGTCACACTTTCTGTATTTTTTCCTGCACCAAACGTTGTTACTTTTAGTTTTCAGTGATGAGCACTTAAATAAGCCAGATTCTGAAAAAAGTAGCTGAAAATTACAATAATTTTATTTATTACCAATAGCTACATCTTAACGCAATAAAAAAAAAAATAAAACACTATTAAGTTTTAGGGATAAATTATCTTATGCTTAGTAGTTAATTCAAAATATGTCAAATTCACTTTGCGCCATTTTGATTAAGTTTGATTAATTACAAAACCCGTTCCATTAGACAAGAAATGCGTTTAAATTGCAAATAATGAAAGGGAGCTTTCTTTACAACGGTCTTATTTTTAAGCACCTTACCTTTCTCGCTGTGTTTATTTAACAAGATGATTTTATCGATTTCGAATTTTAAATCATTAACACTGGATATTGCCAATATTTTATTATATATTTAAAAAAAATCAAATAAATGTTTCTTTTTATCCTGCAACATATGATGACAAAACATGTTAATTGTTCTTATCATATGGAACTCCATTAGCCATCGGAAAAATTATAAGCCATTTTTCTTATGAAACAATTCGTTGGTGTCACAAATGCAATTATTGCTAGAATATTTTAAAAATATATTTAAATGTGCCATTTTTAAGACTACAAGATAGTTGCGAATATTAAATGCTTTTCTGCTTTTTAAATATGCTTGGTCATACCAGATAGGTTAACAACATTTGTATGATGTCATACAAAATAAAACAAATTATTTAATTGTGGCAGTGCAAACTAAAAAAAAAAAACGTAAACTCATTAATAAAAATAGGTAAAACACCTCAAGTTTTGCTTGGAAAAAAGCTATGTACATATATACGAGTTAAACCGCCAGATATAGCGGGCCAATAGCTATATTGGTAACGCTGTGTAAACATTAATTTTATTCCAACAAAATGTCTTCTGCAATATATTTAGAGAACTATCTGGATGGTAGGAATATGACCTCTGCACATCAGTGCCACGCAGAAACTCCTACATGTATTCACACTAACATTCCCCTGCAGGCTTGGAAAGTCTTCCAACCGAGTTGGAGCGAAATTTTAAGCTTATGCGGAAATTGGATGATCGCGCCCAAACGGCAATGAAGAGCATCGACAGCCACGCCAAGGACTTCATGCGCAAGCTGGGTGAGAACGGGGCACTTGGCGACGAGGAGCGCAAGGAGCGGCTGGAGGACATCAAGGCTCTGTTCGGAAAGGCCAAGGAATACAGCGACGACAAGGTGCAGCTGGCCATCCAAACATACGAGTTGGTAGACAAACAGATCCGACGACTGGACAACGACCTGGCACGGTTTGAGGGCGAAATACAGGAGAAGGCCTCCTCTACTCGAGCCAAGTCCGAGGAAGTGGTCGCCAAAAGTAAGTGCAAAACTGCATTTTGTGTGCCCTGTAAGGCAGGGTCGCATCCACCTTAAACGTTGTACTTCTTGCAGAGGGTAGGAAAAAAACAAAGGACAGCAAGGCGACATCGGGTAAAAAGAAAAAGTCCGCCTCCTCGGATGAGGAGACGCCTCGTGGAGGTACTAGTCAGACCAATGTAAATACCAGCCTTAACTCGACCACCAACGCCGGCCAAGGTACCAAAAAGAAAAAGTCCAAGGTAAATCAAGAAAAAGACACTCGCAAGGGGGGCGCACAAAAGGTAAATCATCTTCATTTTCTCATCTAAATGTAGCCTCCGATTTGATTGAAATCTTAATTTCATACCCTACCTATGTATGTACTTATGTTATCGTTGCTTCCGTTTAGCCCCAAGCTTAGTAATCCGTAACTTTTCTGTTGATTTCCTCTTTGCCCTTTTTTCGTTTCACTATCATTTGCATGTCGCAGCTCCGTAAACCACTTAACTTACGCTCCAATCTATTTCCTCTGTTAACCGTTTATACAGAAGGTCGCCGAGGTGGATGATTCGGAGAAAGAGTCCAGCCACACGGCCGCCACTCATCCAAGCGATGTAATGGACATGCCTGTGGATCCCAACGAGCCAACGTATTGCCTGTGCCACCAGGTGTCATATGGAGAGATGATTGGATGCGACAATCCCGACGTGAGTTAGCCACATTTAATTTCAGTTTCCATTAGGAACTAAAGTCTGACTTTTCCATTTGTCTAGTGCCCCATCGAGTGGTTCCACTTTGCTTGCGTCGGTCTAACTACGAAGCCCAAGGGAAAATGGTTCTGTCCCAAATGTACGCAGGACCGTAAGAAGAAATAGTTTCAATTGTTTTTAGGGGAACGTATAATTTAAGTAAGCTAAGTACTAATTTAATTTAAGTTTAAGCCCCCTCTTTTTTTTATTAAACATATCTAAACTCTGAACCATTTTGATCCTTGTAAAAGTTAAAGTTGTCAAGCTCATTACTCATTTTCTTATTATATGGTTTGGCTCTCAAAATTGCGAACAGTCCAACTTGGGAAGCTTAAAGTTTTTTCTGAACTTATAAAAATTGCTAAATTTGTAAAGAACATTTATTTCTGGCCCATACCCATACATAAAAAAAACTCGAGACACTGCGATTTTCGAATATGTGTGTATTTTCAAGCCTCGTCAGCTCCACATTTAAATATATAAACCAAACAATCAATCCCATGTCTAGTTAGCCATTTTACTTTAATTTATTAACTTTTTATGTGGACTTCGTTTTTGTTTCTTTTTTTTTTACAATTTCAAAGCGACTAAGATTTCCGAATAGATTACACACTTGTCTGTATATGCAAGTGTACGTGTTACCATATACACATACATGCGAGAGCATGTGTACATGAACATTTACATATTGATATATACTGGATATAGGCAACTGTCTAATCAAAGAAATCGAGAAGGAAACTAAGAACAAAAACTGCAGTACAAGACGCGGCAATCGTTGGCTAGACGTGGCTGGAAAGGAAAGCCTTGGGGTTCCATCACCATATATATTTACTGGACTTGTCGTCGTCATCGTGGTCGTGGTGTGCGTTCAGATTTTGCTATGCAGTTCGATGGGCTGCCAGCTTACTTCTTTGTCATAATCTTTAGATACTCGAGCGCATTCTGGGCAGCATGCCGCTGCGCATCGGAGACTGACGGGCCGGTGCCATGGCAGACGCCCACAGGCAGCGTGGACAGCTGCACCAGGCACTGAAACTGTCCAGTGTATGTCTTCTCCTCGATGTCCACATAGGTAACTTCAAACTGATTCTCAGTGGCGATCTCGCCCAGAAGCTTGATGTAGTCCATCTTGGCACTCTTCAGGCAGGTCTTCTGAAAGAAAACATGGAGAAACCTTGCGTTAAAAGTGGGTCAGATATTTACGGATTTCTGCAAGAGAATCTTTGGCTTCTCAGTAAAGTTAATATGGGTATGAATTTAATGTTTTAATATTAATATAATATTTTTTCGAAATAAACTTCTTGGAGGCATGAAATCATGATCTTAAAAATTTACACGCCTATTTTTCTCATCTTTATACCAAAACTGACTCCAAAGGTAAGACCAAAACCATAAATAACAAGATGAATAACTTGATAACATATTTTTTATTTGAATTTTCAAACTGACTTTGTGGCACTTTTGATATTAAGTCCAAAAGTCTGCCTGGCTTAGAAGGTAGCAAAATTAAAATTGTATAAATCATTTTTTAAAGGAATAAGTAAAATTTAAAGGAATAATTCAAATTTATTATAAAATATTTTTAGGATTGTTTCTGTTTAGCGATTTTTTATTTATTCTCTTGGTATATTATTATAATGATATTATAATGCAAATTGGTTTTTGTTCTTTTATCTTTAAACTTCAAAAATCATATATGTAAATGTTAAAACTATTGGAAAATGAAAAAAAAAAAATGCATGTGTGGGAATAGTGACTGTGAAATTTACCTGTAACTTGAGTAGTTTTTTACCAGTCGCATTTTTCAGAGTCTTATGGAACTGGGACACTTTGTTACTGTGCTGCGTGGTCAGTGTCGGCACAGAGATATCTTTCAAATCACCATAATAATTATCGCTACTGCGGGGCTGTAAAATAAGAGCGCATGTTTTTTTGTGTTTTTCCTTTTTTTCTATTTCTTTAATTTTACGTAGCATACACAATCGGAAACTCCCACGCTAAATGGTGAGTTGAAACATATCACTTTTAATTGGAATTGGAATTTGAATTTGTGCAAAGAGGTATTTTGGAAGCAGAGCTCTATTTGACTGCTAATAAGTGGTTAGATATATCGCAGTCTAAAAAGTTATTAATTTGAATTAAACGAAAAAGTAGCATGCCATTATATGTAACTGTATTAATAAAAAAATGAAGGAAGCCAACTTCGGATACCCCTGCAGATTGCAATTGGATTAATAATCTATTCATATCTAATGTAATATGCATTACTTTCATATTTATATTATTTCTACAGTTTTCGTTTTTTAAATGTAGAATTTTACGTTTTCCTCCTATGGCAGCTATACGATATATTTGTCAGATTTTTATAAAATTAAAAACAAAATTCTGAAATAAAATAAAATGCTTCTATCTTAAAATGTTCAAAAATGACAAAGTTATAATTTGTTGTTCTAAAAATTTTCCAAAGGCAGCTATATGATATAATCGTCCAATTCTTTTAAAATTAAATCCGAAAATCTGAAATAATATACATATTGTTATAATTTTGTTCTACAATTTTACGGAACGTATCTATGGCAGCTATATGATATAGTTGACAGTTCAGACTTATATAAGACTACCTGCAAAATTTTGGAAAATTATAATACCCTGCCAGGGTACAATCAAGAAAGGAAGCCAACTTTGTGAACCAAAAGTTTGTATACCCTAGTTGTTACAATGATGAAACGGGCAGACGGACATTGGCGTTTTAAGCTGATCAAGAATATATACACACTTTAAACCTGAAATTGTAGTTCTCTAGGCAAAGGCTAAACAAATACCGAAACCCAGAAAGACCATGTAACCAATTTTAATTGACAGAAGGTATGGTTCGAAACATAGTACAAGGTATTCAATGTTAGAGGTTTTTATTTCTCTGCGTCGTTGGTTTGTTTAGTTTCTTTTTTTATCAACAGATGTATGCTTCGAGCTAGACATAATTATATAAGGTTATAATATCATAAGCCTCTTTATAATCCATGATATGAGTTCTCAGCCATAATAAAATAGTATACAAAACAACGATTACAATTAAAATTTCAATAACAACTTTAAAAACAATAGAACCCTTAAAACTTTGGTAACAAACAAGTCAATGGAAAAGATACAATTTACAAAAAGACATGCACGCAACTGGTAAAAGGATACAACAATGTTATACAAAATTAAAACAAAGTGAGAGCAGCGTCTGAGTTATAGGGTGGACTCAGTGGATTCGACCGGAGGAAGCTAAACTAAAGCTCAAGCAACTCAAAATCTTTGGTAACGCGATCATAGCGATCACTCATCGTGCTGCTATTTAGCGTTGGTGTACTCACTTCGCCCTCCAACTCGCCGCAGATGCTTTCGCTGATCTTGGCCGAATCGATGGGCGCCTCCTGCAGGCGCATCCACATCCGGTGCGCCGCCAGTCGCTTGGCGATCTTCTTACTCTTGCCCTTTCCCATTTCACGGTAGTTGAGGATCGAACAGGCGATCGTGAAGAGCCGCTCATGGGGAAGGCCGACTTCTGTCTCCGTTTCGTACGATGGTGGTGGCCACCGTCGTTGCATACACATCTCCTGTAGCCAGCCAATGGGATTGCCGACGATTTTGTCGCCGGCGCTGTTGGATACACGGTTTGAGGATGCAGTAGACCGAAATAATCCTGCCTACTTACTCGCCACCTCCCGCTGCATTTGCGTTGCCATCACCGCTTCCACATCCAGCCCCCAGGCCAGTGACTGATGCTGACGGGCCGGCAGAGCTGCTGGGCGATTCCGGCAGCTGTACCCCTATCAGCTTGTCGATGAGCGCACGAGCCGCCGCATGCTTTGCCTCTTTCTTTGAGCGTCCAGCACCCATGGCCGTAAAGGGAGTGTCCTTGTCTTTGAAGGATACGCGAAATCGAAACGTTGGCTCGTGAATGGCACCTTCGATCTGCACCAGTTCATAGCCAGGGGTGATGCCGCGTCGACTGAGCAGCTCCTGCAGAATGCTTACTGGCGTCTTTAGCGCCAGCCCATTGGCGTCAGTCTCGCTAACAAACTTGAGAGCCTCATCGGCGGGCAGGAGACCAGCGCCCCCGCCCGCCCCTGTGTCGATTATCTCCGTCAGCTGCAGCTGCCCTGAAAGCGCAGCCTGTTGAGGAATCTGGCCCATCGCCGTCTTCTCCTTCTTGACCTTGATGGGCCGCTGCATCATCGGTGGGCCCTTAATCGGGCTTCCGGCGGACGAGTTGCCATTACCCAGGCATGTGGAGCCAGAGCCGGCCAAGTTGTCGTACTGGCGCCGTGGAGCAAATCCAGTCTGAACGGGAATCGGCGGCTGTGGCTGCTGGTGCTGCTGGTGATGCAGATGCTGTAGCTGCTGCGGCAACGGCATGTTGTGGGGAAGTGGAAAGTTCTCCTGTTGCTCCATAGCTGGACGTGGTGGTTACTGGCGGTCTTTGGAAACTCCTTGGTGTGTATCTGATTTTAGGAAAAATCAATAACACCGCCGACTTTGTAGCTCAACGGGATGCGGAATGCGGGTTGCGCGTTCCACAACCGTTTTTCGGGAGGGAAAGGAATATACTTACTGATGATTCGCGGTTTTTAACTGTTTTTTATTTAATAATAATTTATTAATGGTTAGTTAATAATTCATTCTTAAATAAAAAATACAGCAAAATCCAGACGCACACACGAATTATAGAGATGTAAGTATGTATACTGATTGACGTGGTTGCCAGACAGTTGGCACTGGCCTACTACTTATCGATAATACAAATGTTTCCAACGGTTTAAACTTTTAATTTATATAAAAAACTATTTTTTGAAGTAGTTTTCGGCCAGGGGTTTTCACATTAATAATTAATTTACTTAATACAGGTAAAAAGTCACAGACCTCCATTTACAAATTTGAATTTCGCATTTATTTATTGCTGGTCTTGCGTGAGTCAAATCTTGGACATTACAAAATGTCGCTAGGATTTAATTTTTTGTATAATTAAAAAAAAAATCCTTAAAGCAAACTGACAATGAGAACGTAAATTAAAAAGTCGAAATATGTGTTAGGCTGCAATGCCCATGCCAACCTTTAGGCAGGATTATTATTTTAGCGATTAAAGAAAACATGGTGTATTTTTAATCTTAAAATAAAATGATCTACACGACAGTATTTTTGTAGCTTCGAATCTTATAAGTTAATATTTTTATTCCTGCCTTAACATAACCATTTTCATAAAACAATTTAACTGCAACGAATATAACAACTTTGTCTTTGATATGGTTTGAACTCGTTGTGAAATACCAGAATAACATATTCGAGTATATATGTATATTTAAAGTTGAATGGGTTTGCACAAATGATGAAATTAACACTGTTGCTGAAGAATGTTTGTGTAATTTTAACGAAGTAATATATGCAGTCCCCGTAAAGGAAACGAACCTGTGAAGTAATGTTGGAAAAGGAATCCTCTATGCCTTTTAATACACAGCTAATTTTGTATAAGCTAGCACAATTATAAAAGGAAGGAAATGCAATGTTTTAACAACCCGGAAACAGCTGCATAACAAGATAGTGATCTCATTTATACCTGCGAAAGAATGAAGGCTATGCTGAAAGATTCTGCCAGGTGATGCAGAACAATAACATAGTGCCCTGCAAGGGTGGTGCTACATTTTGTTGTATAAGTATTTTTATTGCATTTCTTGCTCCATTACTGTTGTACATACATATTATTAATAGATATATATTTATAATTTTAGGCTTGTATAGGTAACGCACGGGAAACAAACATTCAATCAGATCAAATGCGAATGCGAATGTATGCACGGAATTTTGCGGATTGAAATGCTGGACATGTGGGACTTCCCAAGCAATAAACGAAGGTTTTTATGGTATTCTAGATATCTGGCATCTGGCTCTGATCTTGGAGCTTAATCGTCGCTTAGAAAGTCGTCATCCAAGTTAACGTCCGTCGTATCAATGTTGTCATCCAACGTGATGCCATCAATTTCCAGGTCCAGGTCATCGTCGTCCTCTGCCGCAGACGAAGGCTCAGCGGCCACCGCGCTGCTAAGAGCGGTAGCTAGGGCGGGATTAAAGGCCGGCTTCGCCTTCTCCTCCAGCTGGCCCGATCCACCCTGCTCAGCGGCACACAGTTCCTGAAGAGGATTGCGCTCACTATTCAGCGGAAGTTGGCCGGCCAAACGAGCCGGCGCTTTGCGAGCTCGCTCCTCTTGCAAATGCTGTTCCACGCGCAATGCATCGCCCAGGCCAGGAAAAAGATTTGTGTATTGAGCTGGATCTGCCAAGGACTGTCCAGCCTTCTCGTTAACCTTGCCCAACTCTTCGCGCCAGAGCTCTACCACCCGTGACATTTGGCTGGGCAAGTAGGTGCGGGCAAAAAAGGCAGCCTCTGGAAGGCGGTTTGTTGCTATGAGAATCTCCAGGCAGCGTTGCACGTCTGAGCGCAGGAAGGCGGCCAAAAAGGCGATGTTATGACGTCCCTGGGCGGAACCAGCCTCGCCGACCTCCTCGAGCATCTGAGCATCGCCCGAGGCGGTAGAGAGCAGCAGCAGGCCGCTAAAGTCGTTCGCCTTCTGCATGCACTCCTTGACCAGAGACATGTTATTTTTGCGCGCCGCCACATCAGCCAGCTGTGACCACTTTTGCGCATTTTCAGCCTCGCGCGCCAGCTTCAGAGCGATATCCAGCTCCCCGGTTTGTAAGGCCAAATCAAACTTATGGTCCGCATCGGTGGATACCTGCAGAGCCTGTGTCTTAAAGCCCTGCTTCTCCAGGAAGTGCGCCACTCGCGTGCGGTGCTCCTTGGGAATGGTGGGTAGGACCAGGTCCGCTCGCTCAAAGTCTAGTCGCATCACAGCAGTCTGGTACTCCAGCACAGACAGATGCAGGCAGAAGCTGATCACGTTCAACTCCTTGTCGCCCAAATAGAGGCGGTTGTCCTTGGGCACATAGCCGAGCAAATACATGGTGCGATCCAAATGAGAGACTGTCACGATCTCACCGCCCACATAATAGTTGATGCGATTTACCGAATTAGTATAGATAAAGCAGTCGCCGACCCACAGGCCTGTCTTAACGGATTCAGAGACTTCTCCTGCATTGAGAAAAAAAAAAATTAAATTAAATTAAATTATATTTTCATCTCAATAAGAAAATGGCATTCTTTTTGATTAGTTTGCAAATAAAATGCAACTATTTTTTTTAAGTTCAAAAATAAGGTAATGGAAAAATTTTTGACTAGATGTGTTTGATAATCTTGATATCATCATATCGGACATTTTGCTTGTAATTTTTTTAATAATAATAATACTTAAGTTATTTTATACTATATATGGGCAATTCCACAGAAAGGTCCACCGCGGCCAAAAAACTAAAACTTCTCTAAAATGTTTTTTTTCAATATTGTAACATTGGGAAATGGTCCAATTGATTCAATTTGAAGGGCTTTACCATATTCTAAAACAAATTTCGAAATATTCGAAAGCATATTCGCGAAAACGCGATTTTTCATTATTTTGATGAAAAACATCATAAAAATAGACCTGTTTTCTTTTTAAGAAAACTTCTAAAACGAAGCTTTATGCTTTGACTTCGGTTTTCTAATATCACTAGAAGAGTGCAAATATTCAAAATAAAACGGATATATGCTCTTCTAATTTACTTTAATAGTAAAAAACAACGTGCAAAGTATGCTGATAAAAAATGTCCCGTGCGCGATGTCCCGTGCGAATCTACATTAAATTAAATTTAAAAAAAAGTGCAAGTCATTTCGGGAAAAACTCATAACCATTTTTAAGAGGCATCTATGTACAACAGTTTAAAA
>VNJS01006667.1:0-12659 GCA_008042575.1 Drosophila watanabei | reverse complement strand
AACTTCCCTTGGCTTGACTTGACTCCTCCCCTTCTTGCAGGACTTGCTGCTGGGCGGGTGGATGCTTTTTTCTTCCCACTTCCCTTCTGCCTCCATGTCCTTTGGCTTGTTTCTTTTCTAACATTTCTTGTCAGCCAGCAGCGGAGACAGACAGAGACAGGCCGATAAGGAGCGACAGCGAGAGAGCGAGAGCCCCTCACAGATTTACTTATGGCCTTTGTATTGGTTTCAGTTGACGGCTTTTCCCTACCATCCATTTTCCCACCCACCATTTCCCACCTCATCCTTATCGTCCTTCTTCCCTGCAGCCACTGCAAAATGGCGTTGACTGTATTGATTTTTGATTTATTGCCGATTCGCCGCCTTGTTTGTGCCCAGATTGTGGGCTCACTGTACAGGACCAACAAGGCGGCTAATACGGGGCTAATGTTTGGCTTATGATTAGTCTGAGGAGGACAGACTGTACTTTGAGAGCTTTGGGGACTTTTTTTAGGTTTTAATTAATATAATAAGTAGGTTTTTTACGCGGAAAATGTTATGAAAATGTAAGGTAGTTTTATATTTACAATAAATGCTTTTAGGAAACTTTAATGGAACCTCAAAAACATACTATTAATTTCTACAAACTCTACATAATTTTCATTAATTCAAAAATATAATTCTTTGTAAATAAATACATAATAAATACATTAAAAAAAAATTTACAACAGTAGGAAGTAATTATATTACACAAAATAATAGCGAAACACTTTCCCATTGATTCCTTTTAGGATAATAATTTAAATACTTACAAAGGAGCCACTTTAAGTCCCAGATTGTGCTATTCCTTTAGTCTGCGTCAGTGATTCCTTGGAATTAATTAAGCTAGAAATCTATTCGGTATTCCCTGTGTATCCTTGCTTGTCCTTGCATCTTTTCGCAGTACACATCATCAGCTTTTATCGAATGTTCCCTGTCCCCCATTACAGCATCCACTCCATTTGCTGCTCATATTTCCTGCAGCATTTTTCCTTTCGTCCAGAGACAAACATTTCGCTTCGCCATTTCCAGGACCTTTCAGGACAAGGCGATGGAGTGGAGGAGAAAAAGAAAAATGTAGCTGGACAACACAAACTACGCAAATACGTGAAGAAATCTTTTTATTTTGTCCCGGCATTCACGCTCATCAGCTTTTAATTTTATGCTCTTCCCGGGATTTCTCCAAAGAGTGTCCTGAGTCCTGTCGCCCGGCTGAGTCTCGGCTTAGGTCTCAGTCTCGTGGCAACCGGCGCTAATGAGATCTGAGCGAGGCGGAGTCCAGGCACCAGGCAACTTTCCATTACGTCGACTTTTTCCAGCTTTTCCGCGCCTTTCCACCGATTTTCCTTCATCTCCCCCATCTCCTCCTCCCCTGGTTGTTGTGTGTTTCATTTTGAACCTTTGTGCGCGATGGCTCTCCAAGTTGCCAGCTCTCGTCCTCCTCGGGGGACAGCAAATGTCCTTTTGGCTTGTTAAGAAAATGTCGCTCTCTAATGCTGGCCGGCGGAGTGGGGCTAGTTGTCCTTGTTGTTGTTTTTCCTCCGCTTTTCCTCCGTCGCGCTCTTAAATTAGAAAAATGTAAATTTATTTTAATTAAGATAAATAAGTAACAAAATGTTTTATGGAAATTACGTTAACAACGCGTAGACAAGCGGGTGACGGGCGGCCATTACTGGACAGGAAGGGGGCCGCGGACCGGAAGGAGGTCCTGCCAAGGAGGAGCGGGGACCGCAGGACAACTGCTTTAGCATGCAAATACACATAATCAGCAGAGCGGCAGGCGCAGCGCACAGCAAAAACAACAGAGGTCCTGACCAGGGCCCACCTCCTGTCTATTTTTTTTTTTTTGTATTTTTTCCGCCCCCCTCTTGAAATGGAATTATTTTTCCCATTTGTATATTCCGCCATTTTTTTTTTATGGCTTTGTTGAAAAGTTTTGCCGTTCGTTTGCTTCTCACAGTTTTTTTGTTCACATTTTTGCTCCGCTCTCTCTCTTTTTTATTTATTAACATCGATCGATGAGTGATTCCCGTTTATTTGCATTGATTACCCATGTACACACACTTTTGACCGCCACTGTTATCGACACTCGTCTGCCGGCGATGTTGAAACTTTTAATTGAGTGCCCCAAACCAAGGCTTCCAACAATTAATAAAATATTTCCCGTTGTTCTTGTTCAAATTAATCAGAGAATTAACAAAGCAGAAAAAAAAAGATATAAATGTTTCTGCAAAAGTTGGAAAAGTAACAAGGGAAAATAATATAAATATATATTTGTGAGGGAGGTAATTGTTGGTTGATATTTATTTAATTCATTAAAAAGGGTCTTTCGTAATTAGCATTTATATTTGAAACAGGAAACAACCAGACAATGTAAAAAGCAAACCCCTTTTTTTAATAATTGAAAATAAATGTTTATGAGAATGTAAAATATATAATATAAATCCTATATATCCTTAAATTTTTATACATTTTTAAAATGACTACAAATAAACTTGTCCCTTGCTGGAATATCTTATCAACTCAATAAATATTTCTCTAAAAATATATTTCCCACTTATTAAGTAATACATCACAGATCCTTTTCTACATACGATTTTCCCCCTAATTATATTTCCAATTTACTTACCCCCAAAGTGCGTTCTATATCCTTTTGGCTAAAAAGGAAGCTCTCTTGCTTAGGAAATAACTACTTGCTCATAGAATTCAGCGACATCCACTTGGACACCACCACCCCTCGCCTCGTCCTTAGGTCCTATTTATGCTGCTTAGCCTGCAGCATACTTTTCAAGCTTAATGGTTTAAATATTTACTCGTAATTAAAATTCAGCTTTATGCACATCACAGCAAGTGCATAATCACAGACCAAACCAGACCGGGCAAGGCCATTGAGACAATTTTTTGCATTTCTCTAGAGAGGAGAGAGGAGCGAAGGGAGCTGCCTACGCCCAATGCGGCTGACACAGCAGCCAGGAGCAGATGCCCAAGGAGCACAAGGATGCTAGAGGGAGTAAGGAGTGCCAGTACCAGTGCCAGGACCAAGACCTGAAGCCATGGCTGACATTAGCCGTGGTGGCGGAGGCGGAGTAAGCAACTGAAGATTATGTCGCCCCCAAAGTAAATGAAACTTATGCACAAATTACACAAGTCAGTTGACTGGCATCTACACAGGTGCACTGTCCATAAAATATTAGGTAAAATATGTAATTAAAATATTGCAATAATTAGAAGGAGCTTAGGAATTTATAAAATATTTAAAGGCATAGGAAAAGAACTTAGTTTTAGAGTAAGTAGAAGATTCTATCATTCTTAAAGTCCTTGAAAGTTCTTATTTCTCTAATTTCGTGTTTGTTTTGTATACAAGAAAGGTCTTAACTTAATCCCTACTTAAGATAAGTTAAAGTATTATATGAAGTATCCGATTTTGTAATTATTAATGAGCAAGTAATTATTTATCATAATTTTCCCTCAGTGCATTGCCCCCTCTGTAGCTCCAGGCGCCTCGGCGTCATCGCTGGTCTCCGCTCATAATTAAAACCAGCGCTGAATGAAATCGCATAAAATGAATTAAACATTTTAAGGCTATTTAGGGGCGTAGGTAAGGTGCAAGTGGGCGGTGTGGGCATGGCTCTTGGGACAATTGCAGCGTTAAATGAAATATTAATGGCATGGATGTCGGCAAGGAGCGGCAAGGAGCACCGGCAGCGTTCTTTGGCTCTAATAAAGCGATGCTCCCAGGATGAAAAGGGGTGTTTGCCTGTTTTGGCTTTGGTAGGGGAGGCTTTTAATGATATATTTTTTCTCTGCAACTTCAACCGCTGTTGTTGTGCACACACACACACACATAAACATGGCTGGCTTTTTCAAGTGCATCATTATTTGTTGCAAAAAGGAAAAAAACAGGGGGAACCATGACGGAGGAGGCTGTGCAAATTCAATGCACTGCATTTTTAATCCCAACGCAAGGTTTTCTCTCTTCTTTTCAATGCCTCAACTCAAGTGCATGCCACACCCCTTCAACGCCACCGCCACCGCCCCTTTTTCATATGCAAACATTTATGATGACGCTGGGGCGTGGCAGTGGCACAAAGGTAGCTTTTGTTTCCACAGTGCACTGTGGACCGCATGCATGTGTGTGTTTGTTGTTGTCGAGTGCAGGCCGCATAATGGGATGTCTGATGAAGCTCTTAGTCGGCATAATTACTTTTTTTTTGTACATTTTTTCCCGCTTTCCTTGGAGTCAGCAAAGCAGAGGATACGCCACGGGGGATAGTCCTGCGAGCGATGATCAATCGGTGGCGGTGCCGAAAAAGGAGTAGGTCAAAAGTGGCCACAAATGAAATCAGAAAAATTGTTTAGAGACTAGGAAAATATTTATAAAATATGATATACAGTTTAATTCAATTAATATCCTTTAGAAACCTACGACCTTCGTTTCAAATTCAGAGCCAAGGAGGTGAGCAGCAGGAGGTACGCGACCACTTGAGTGCCAATTAAAAATGTGTAAATAATTTCTACAACAATTACGCAGGCCAGACAAAAGGCCGCGTTCGATTGTGAATTAAAAGAAGGGGAACACACATATATATATATAGGGAAACCTGTAGCCAGGACTTCTCTCTCCGAATTTATGGCAACTGCATTAGCATAGCTGAGGGGTTAAGGCAGCGCTTGTCGAGTGCCGAAGAAGCCCGAAAAGAAGGTCCTTTTCTTCTTCTTTTTCACTCACCGACAAATCATAAACATAAATCGTGGGAAAGGACGACGCGACGGCGGCAATATTCAAATTAGACGGAATGTCACTTCGCAGGACCCCGGGCCCGGTCCCGGCCGAAGGATAATGCGGCATTAGAAACTAAGGCAACAGTTTTGTCAACGCCGCGAAAGGGTGAATGGATGAATGCCGCGTAATGAATGGGAGATCGGTCGCTATTCCGATATTATGTGTAATTGTGTTCTCACAATGTGTGGCGATCATCTGTGTTTTATGTTTTATATTTTGCTGCTTCCGTGTTTGGGTTTGGGATTGTAAAGGATGCTGCTGCTGCCCTACTTCCCTTCCCTATTTCCTATTTCCACCAATTTTTAATTGAATTCCTACCTGAATTCACCCGAAACTTGTCCAGCTGCCCGAAAAAGGGTTTTAATTTATTCGTTCTGCTGGGATATTCATATGCGAAATGGCTCAAATATTTTCATAAAAAATACCACAATATTTCGTCAAGGAGGAGACCGGTCTAACCGGTTTTTGTATACATAAATATATCCTTTTTATATCTTTTTAGGTTTTTGAAATGAAGGAAGCTCATTACATTTAAAGTTAAGGTTTTAAAGTAAAGGATTAATGGATTGGATATAGATATGTTCTAAGAATTTTATTTTAATTAATTTAATTCCGGTGTTTGGCTGTAAATAATATAAAAAAAGTATTAAATTTAAAAAAAATATTTGTAACTTAGTATTCATAGAGAAAAATGAATAAAGATTATTATGTATTTGAATTATTTTAAAAGTAGTTGTGACTACATTTAAATTTATGAACATATTTTTATTAAGTTTTTACACTTCTACATTTTCCATAATATTTATAATCCCATACTTGTCCCTCAAATATTTTACCCCCTAAAAAACCATTATCCCCTGTAAACTTTTTCCATCTCAAACCAGCAGCTGACTTGGGTGAAATTCTCCATTTTTGTGGCAACTTAATTTACGCTGAAATCCATTTGACTTTATCTGACATTCCAATCAAGTCGTCTAAAAATTTATAACCAAAAAAAAAAAATTATAATAGAACAGAAAAAAAAAACGAGAAACTTGCCAGCAGTCACGTCGTACAACTTTTGCTACAAATTTTTGTCCAGGATCCGTTTATTCCCATTTTTTTTTCCTCCAGATTTTTTTCGAAGATTTTTTTTTTTCATTCTGGTCTTCGGCGAGGCGTTGATGAGGATGGGACTCCCCCTGGGCTGTGCCTACGACGATGATCGTGGGGTGGCACTCGGCTAGTGGGAATTGGTCCACCCCTCTCGCCTTTTCTCGTACCGAAATAATTCAATTGTTCGTGCCGCACAGAAAGCGACGCGGAAAAATTAAAATAGTGTGGCAGAGTGAACGGAACGCAACACCAAACAACAAAAAAAATAACAAAAACCAAAAAAAAACAAGAAAAAATGCCGAAAAAAAAAGAATATAAAAAAAATCTCCCTGACAGCAACATTGCTGCGTACTTACGGTCTATATAGGTGAATATATATATACCACCTCATGGCGAAGGTTTCCTGCCCTCTCCCCTTCCCCCTCCCTTACGCACATAATTTCCGGTGAGTTTTTATTAAAATTTGTTTCCAGATTTCGTTTTTTTGCTGCTCTTTGGAATCACATGCTGACATATTCTCTTTCAACAATAAAGGACCCAAAAGTGAAGCGGAAAAAAATAACAAAAAAAAAGTTGTAATTTTATAGTCAAACTGTAACAATTTTTTGCATCCTGCCCTGCAAACGGGAAGCTGGATACGAAATGAAATGAAATTAAAACAAAAAAGCGCTCACTTTATGCTCTATAAATTTTAATGTAAATGGATTTCCCTCTGTTGTTGTCGCGTTTGTTTCGCTCACGCTTGTTAGCTTAAAAGCGCATTGCCACTGACAAGCTGTCTTCTCCATTTAGTGTTATAAATTTTGACTCAAAGCAGCCAGAAAAAAAAATCGGGTTTTAATTCCAGGATCTGTCGAGAGGAATACCAAAATCGGGTGAAGCGAATTTCGAGTGATTAAGGATCTTCTGTTGAAATAAATGTGAGTAAAAGTTAATATTTCTGATGAAAAATATTGTTTTAGTTTAGTGATTTACTAATAATAATGACATATTGTTAATTGTATGTAAAAATAATCAATTTAATTGGAAAAAATATATTAAAATTTAAGATATTCAAGGGTATGAACTTCAATAATAATTTCCTTTAATAAATTAAAAATTGTCTAACATTAAATTAAAGTAAATATTTATCTGAATCTTCTAGTTTGCAACTTTAATAAAACGTAGATTAAAAAACTTTATGTATTATATAATATTATAAAAATATTCTTTATTTTACCATTTGATTTATTTTATTTACATTAATTTTAATTATTATTTATACACAAATTCCCATCTAATTAATACCATTTAGCAGTTAAATTTAATTTATCGTTTTTCCCCATTTCCTTTGATTAATAGCCTGCAAAAAAAACCATTAACTAACCACCAATTATAGAGACATTTTCCGCAAGATTTCCCCCTCAAAGACAACTTCATTAGAATCCATCAAAAAAACCAACTTTCCACTAACTTAAAACCACATTAATCTGCCAGGCAATGTGAGAACATCAATCAAGTGTTGAAGAGAAAGAAAAAACGAACCAAAAAATAGCAACAGGATAACAGATATAGCAGCCATATGTATTTCCCTCCCTTTCCACAGCTTTCCATGTTCCATGTTCTGTGTTCTCTCTTTTTTTTTGCAAATTTATTGACAAACAAATGGGATTTTGACGGAACCGCCTGGAAGTCAATAAAGCAGAGTCACGAAATTGTCAGTTTCAAGTGCTTGAGCAAATTTCACAATAAACAAAAGTGGACGAGACAAAAAAGTGTAAGCCTATTATCCTTTTCGACTGCAAAAAAAAAAAAAAATGTGAGGGGTTGCACCCCAGCAGGATCTCACCCCTCGCTCAAAAGTCAGGGTTAAGTATTCAGGGTTCGGGGTTCGGGACACGACTCCGAGCTCCGATTGATCACTTAGCCGCTTGTGTTCTGTTCCTGATCGATTGTGCGGTTGTCATTGATTGGAATATCGATTGTTGATACTCTCATTAGGAGGGAAAGTACCCCAGGGGTTGGCCTCCTCAATTTGCAGCTCATAATTGCATTGTCTGTGTGGGGCGGAGGCCAAGTAATTATTTTAATACTTTAATTTGCCACCTGAGTTCATTGGCGCCTCCCCAGAGGTTTTCTTCTCTCCTTTTCTCTCTTCCCCTGCCACGCCCACCTTTGCAACTGACCCCTTTGTGTGACCCCCGCCTCCGCCCCGTGGTGGCTCCCCAGGCGCGGATGCCAAATGAAAATGCCGCAGACGCAGGCCAAACCAACCAGAAGAAGTTCGTTTTTAGCCAAAAAGCTCAGCGGGGAAAAGCTGGCTAAAATAGAAATAAATGTACAGTCACCAAAGAGGCATACACTTGGAGAAAAGTACACTTATAATAGGTAAATATTTAGAAAATATATTGAAAATATATTGGAAGTCAAAGGAAATATTTGAATAAATTTCATTTTACAGATAAATCATTGCCAATATGGTTGTGGATATTTTTGATCAATAGAAATGCAGTTCTTATATATTTACACTTGGGGAAAAGTACCCATAACAATGGGTAATAATTATGAAATATATAAAAAGTCAAAGGAAATATTTTAACAAATATAATGATTTATAAAAATTATTATCATAACTATTGTAGATATTTTTGATAAATAGAAATACAAGTCTAATGAATTTATTTTCAGAAAACATTCATATTTTTAAGTTGTTGTTTTATTACTTAAACTTAAAGTTTTTTATACCCATTTTTCCCCAGAAAATCCCACTTTTTCCTGCGCACTTTTCACCATGCCAAGTCCTGGCACAACTGTACTACTCCCACCGTCACCATCAATTTCAACTTGTAGCTCATCCGCGAGTCCTTGTGGCTGGACTTCCTTTTCAGGGATTTCATTAAAAAATGCCTCAGCTTTTCCATTGCCACATTTGCAAAACCGCAGAAAGACAGTGGAAAGCGAGGAAAAGCTGATAAAAAAAAGTAGTCGGAGTGGAGGAGAAGCTAAATGAAAATGCCTTAAAGCTGTAAGTTGAATTCCATTCGACTTTGACTTTGGCTCACTAATATTTCTTCATTAAGCCGCATATTTGAGGGCATTTCAGGCCGACGCCTGGGCCAGAATAATTTCCAGTTAATAAAATTATTTGAAGCCCGCTTAGCCTCAAACTCCGAAAATTTGCGTCGGCCTTCGCCGCTGGCCAATTCAGTCTGGTTAGAAAACTATTATTTTTCACACAAAGTACAATATAAACTCGCCGCGGGTGTCCTTATTAAATTCGTAGCTTTTCTTATTTGGGGGAAAGGGAAGCAGAGAGGTGGAAAGATGAAAAACGGGAAAGCTGGTAGGGATCCTCGCCACGCTCTTGTAATTCCTTCAAGGGAAATCTTTTCAATTACAATTCGTGCAGATGGCTGCGTTTCCTTGGCGTTACTCTTTCTACATTTTCCTCGGGTTTCCCTTTGGCATGGCCTCTGCCTTTTCCCTACTACTTTTCCTTCATTTTCCCCGGTTATTTTCCGTTGCTGCTGCTGATGCTACTGCTGCTGCTGCTGCTGCCAGGCGTAAAAAGCAAACCAGCGGCAGACAGTGGCAATTTCTTTTCATTTCGCGTGTCTCCTGTTGACAAACTGCTGTGTCCCTGCCTCTGGGAAATCCTCGAGTGGCGCTGCGACATTATAAGGATGCTTACGGCCCCAGATAACCCGCCTGCCCACCTGCACTCACCTCACCCTTCACTTCAAAAGGTGAGCGGAGGCCGCCTTGCAGTTAATTAGTGTGTGGTGCGCACTCTAATTGCATGTGACAGATGCTGATGCCGCCAGCTCCTCCGCTGCACTTGCTCTGTTCTGGATGAAAGCCTTTGCTTGGTTGGAGAAGAAATCCAAGGGGATAGATCCATGGACAGAGACAGGGGCAGAGGCAGAGGCAGAAGCAGAGACAGAGGCAGGTGCAGGGGGAGTGCTCATTACGACTTCATAAACCAAGGCGATCTCCCTGAAGGCCATAATTCGATTGCAAATTGCCAGCTAGTGCTATGCACTTGGCTATTTTGTAGTTAAAAAACAAAATATGTACCTAAAAAATTAGAAAAATATTTATAATTAAGTTTAAGAAATATTAAGTATATAGAGAGTGCAATATATAATAAATATTTTACGAATACATTTATTCTAACGCGTCTAAAAATAATATTAAATGTCTTAGGTTGTCAGGCTATTAAAAAATATTTTTAAACTAATTCTAGAATATTCTTTACAGTAAAAGTTACTCTTCTGTATTTTATAAAGAATATATATTATATTAGTCTATTTTTTAATAACTTTTTGTTTATCTTAGCTACCTTTCCATACCTTTACCTGCACTGATTGCCAATCTTGGCCGGTGGTCAATATTCCTATAGTCTGGCGAGTCTTGGGCGTTGCAAGATGGAACGTTAGTTATGCCTTTGGCTACAAATTGGAAAACCATTTTAGCGCTAATGAAGATCCCACCCATTGCTTGTAGCGCCATCGCAAATAAAGAAAACTTTTATGGCTTAGGCCAAAAGGCAGAAAAGGATTGCAAATCAGGGCGAAGGCAAAGATGTGTGCGGTCCTTGAACCAGAGAAGATAGCGAAGAAATACCCTACTTTCAAATATATAAAGACCATAAAAAAAGAATTATTATAGAGTAATTATCAAGATGAACTGTTTGGTAATTGGTTTTTTAATATTTTGTAAGACAAAAAGAATGAAAATTGTTAAAAGTTAGAACTATTAGAACTTGACTTTATAAATTCTTTATTATATTTGTAAGTGACCTATACCTTATTCTTTTATTGAAAATTTAAGATTTAAATTGTAATTTTAATAAAGAATCATTATTATTCAATCATATTTCAGATATTTAAAAAAACAATTATACTTCTAAAATATTTTCCCTTCGTTTTCTATAAACTTAAAGCTCTTACAAATTAAGTAAATATTTTTTAAATAATGTTACAAAGTCTTTTATTAAACCAAAACTCCCTCATTTAAAAGATAGCCCCTCTGCGAGGCAATAAAAATTAGTTTATCGTTGACACTGATTGAGCAGATTCCCTAATGGAAGCGGTGCCACCGCCTTGAATCCACTTCTCCAAACTGAAGCCCCTTCCAATTCGAATGGTAACGCCCTCGGTTTGTCGCTTATCGATTGCTGCGGATACGCCTCCTTTTTGACTCGTTTCATTTTTTCGATCAGAAAGAAATATTCCCATTATGATTTGTGCATTCATTAACATTTTACAAACATTTCGAATGGCTGAATGCGAATGAGCTTGAGCTTGAGTTTGAAGCTTGAGCTAGTCGATTTTGTCATGTTTGCTGACAAATTACAACTGAATTTTATTTACACGCCAAACCGCAGAGCTCGGACATAATCCGCTTAAAAGCATTGGAGAGCCTTTGCCATAAATTCCAGTGCATTGTTCCATGTCACTAAATCATATCAACAGCGACAATTTATGCCAGCCCACACGGTTTACATTCGGAGTCAGATACAGATACAGATGGAGAGTCAGGTACGGAGTCAGATACAGATACAGACTCCGATCGCCTGGGTGGACCAATTAAAATGCAAGAATTGTTAATGCGCGACATTAAAATTCATTATTATTACATTCGTTTATTACTCCGATCGGCTGCTCACATGCCAGAGCAATTGTTGCCGCCTTTGCCGCTCTTGGCCCAAAGCGGCCCCAAGTCTTTAGTCAATGCAAATGCCGGTCGAAAAGCGCTTTGAGCCATTTAGGCAGCTAAGCCACACACACTGGCAAAAGGCCAAAAGGCGGCATCCAGAGGTAGAGACTTCAAAGGGATACCGATTACTTGTTATTTAAATATTTCTAGAAATTATTTCTTATTTAAAAGTCACAATTAAATGCTCAAAAGTTTGTTTTACAATTAAAGTAAAGCTATTCATAAACTTGAATATTTAATAGCATAATAATTTAGTAATTAATTTTTTATTGTATTATAAAATCCCCTTTAAAAATCTCCACCTCTGTGTAATTGTGCACCTGAGGCACCTGAATATAAATGTAGAGAACGTCGCACGCCTGCTATTTATGGACAACTCCTACCGTCTGTCAAACGCGTCAAAGACCAGCCCCAGTCGCTTGTAATTAATTGACAATAATTTCAGTTATTTCTTGTATCGGCCGTATGCTGATTTTCTACATATATGAATGCTATATCCAGCTCATGTCGTCGTCCACCTTCGTTTAGTGTCATTAAGGCTGAAAAATGCCTTGGCGAGCTGGGCTGATTTTCTGTAAAAAACCAATCAAGCCAAGAGCACAGGGAAAAAGTATTTACCATTTACAATAGTTAATTATTTATGTCCTATTTCTATTCAATAAGCATAAAATTCAACATGAAAATAAGATATTTTATATAGAAGTTTAAATTGAAGTAAAGCCAAGACTAGAATTAAAAGGAAATATTGAAGAGGGCTTCAAAATATTATTTCCTAACTTTGTTGTATTAATAAAATACATTAAATGACTGCCAGATGTTTATTAATAATTATAATTCAAGGAAACCAATGCCTTATAATGATAGTTATTATAAAGTATTTTTTTTTTAATTATACCAAGTTAACACAGCTCCTAAAAGTGCTCAAAGAATATATATTTTTTCCTCTGCATCAATCCAAGAGACAACTGGTTATAATTTATGAACGGTCAGTCTCGTGGCAGCTTTTTCTGCAATTGTTACCATGCTTATTGAGTTGTTAACAAAAGTTGTTTGCGATTGCCGG
>VNJS01006657.1:0-15859 GCA_008042575.1 Drosophila watanabei | reverse complement strand
TTTCATAAGAATCGGTCAACTATATCATATTGCTGCCATACAAACGATCGGTAAACGGGGAGAAAAATTGTATGTATATGAAAGTTGTTCATATTATGTTATATTGGGATAGATTCTAATTTATACAATTAGAATCTGCAAGGGTATACAAACTTCGGCGTGCCGAAGTTAGCTTCCTTTCTTGTTAATTTTGCTAATGGCAAGAAATTTTGAAAGTGAAAAAGTTTTTTCCTCTGTGCATTTTAACTCAATATATGGTCGTGCTGGTTAAAGCGTTGGTAACCAATGTCAATGCGGGATCAATCCCCCGCAAATGCGGTTTTGAGTTGTGTTTTTTTTTAATTAACTGTATTTTTTTAATATTAATTTATTAGGTTAGTTACATTAGCCTTAAAATTTAAAAAACTACTATTAATAAAAAAAAGTTTCTTTGCTATATTGTTTATAGTTTTGAATTGTTACTAATTTAAAATATATGTAAAGTACATAGCGCCATCACAATTTTTAATGAAAGCTTCGTCAAATCACATATCTATTTTATATAAAATTTTTTAAAGTCAGCCGGAAAAGTTCGAAATAATAAAATATATATCAGAAGAATGTAAGAGAGCTACACCGGAGTATTTTACTGGGGACTGTGAGGATCATAAGATTAAAATTGTGGACTTTCTTTTGTTAGTGCTAATAAGAAAGCACTGTATTTGGCGGATGGAAAAATGCAACAAGAGCAAAACAATAAAATTAATTTTAGACACCTTTGCTTAAAAAGAAAACAAAAAAAAATTAGACAAAAAAATTATACTAAGTAAAAAAAGACAAAAAAATAAATTATTTAAAAAAAAATTAAAAATTATAAAAAAATATATTAAAAACATTAAAAAGAAAACAAAAAAAAAAACTGAGGGACTAGTTTGCGTATAATCGGACATTCGGACGGACTGGCAGACGGGCAGACGGACATGGCTAGATCGACTCGGCTGTTGATGCTGATCAATGCATTCTTTATAATATAATCTTTATAGGATCGGAGTCGGCTTCATCACTGCGTTCCAAACTTCTGACTAAAATAAAAATAACTTCCAAGAGAAAAATATTAATAAAAAAAATAAATAAAAAAGCAAAAAAATATATACCCGAAGTCTAACCAGTATTAGATCCCTTACACATTATCTTGGTAGTCCGATGCCTTAGCCACTAGGCCAAGCAGGCGAGAGGGTCCCGGGCGATTAGATTCAAAATAGAGTAGAGCAATGCGGGTTCCACAGTCAAAATGCGGGTTCTACTTACTACTACTAGAACCCGTCATACGACACATTCTTATACCCTTGAAGGGTATTATAATTTCAGTCAGATGTTTGCAACGTAGTGAAGGAGTCATCTCCGATTCTATAAACTTTATAGTATATATTTATATTTATAGTATAAAGTATACATATTCTTGATCAGCATCAACAGCCGAGTCGATCTAGCCATGTCCGTCTGTCCGTCCGTTTCTACGCAAACTAGTCCCTCAGTTTTAAAGCTATCTTAATGAAACTTTGCAGATAATCACTCACTTGTATATATGTCGGAACGAGCCGGATCGGTCAACTATATCATATAGCTGCCATACAAACAATCCGTAAATTTGTTTAAAAAAAATTATAACTTCACTGTTTTTTAACATATCTTGATCAACTCTCGGTTGTCAGCATTTTATATTGTTTCAGATTTTTGGCTTTAATTTTATAAAAATCGGACTACCTTATCATATAGCTGCCATAGAAACGGTCTGGAAATTTTTAGAAAAAAATTATAACTTAGTCAGTTTTCAACATTATTTCTTCTACTTTGAGATACAAGTATTTCATATTTTTTCAGAACTTTGTTGTAAATTTCATAAGAGTCGGACGACTATATCATATAGCTGCCATACAAACAATCGGGAAACGTGGAGAAAAATTAAATTTTACTTTACATGTAAAAATGTGAAAAAATGTAAAAGGGTAAAAATTGTATGAATATGGAAATAAGTTCATATTCTATTTTATTGGTATAGATTATAATTTATACAATGGGACTCTGCAAGGGTATACCAGCTTCGGCGTGCCGAAGCTAGCTTCCTTTCTTGTTTTGTATGTCATATGTCCTCTCTATATAGTTCTACACTCTTTGCTTTAATTTACATTTAAATTTGTACTTTTATATATGAATTCATTTTTAACAACACCCACAATTTTGTAGAACATATAAAAGGGACCAACACGGATTTGAACCTGCGTCTCAATGTTTAATCGTCCGACCGCTTACGGAACGCGCCATGTAGGCAAGTTAAGTTTTGTCGGCGAGGCTATTCTGACGCATGGCTCAGGGGCTAGAGCACCCGAATCAGAAATGTTCGGAAGTTCAAATCCCATTCCATATGCGAATTTTTTTTCTCTATTATTTTTTTTTAAGTATACAGCATTATAAAATATTGTTATTTATTTTTTAATTTGACCAGAGCAATAGTTTTGCAGATAAACCCTAAAGGAACTTTCTTATCAGTGTGCTATAAAATGCAATATTTTATGTTAAAAAATATCTTAATTATGATTATTTGTTATACATTATATTAAAATTGTTTTTTTTTTGTACTTCCCTACAGATAAGATAAATACGCAAAATTAATAGCTGTTTCATCAGCGCATGTCATAATGATAAAAATCCCGAGAGGGAAATATCGTCTTGAGCGAAAGGCACTGTATTTTATCTTGAATCTTTGCTGGTCACAACACAGATAGCGATAGCCGTCAAATTTTTTAATCACATGATTCCATGGGTTCGATGAGATACATACATATGTACGCCTAAGAACTTATAATGGTTTTGACTTAAGGCTTATGTATTCTCTTATTTCTACCAATAACTGCTTTTTGATTTTTTTGTCTTAACAGAATTTGCAAAAAGACTATAACAATACATTTTTTTTCTGCCTCCAAGGCTGACGCGCAATTTAAAGCTGAACCAGGGTGCGCTTGCACAGAGTGCCAAAAATATTTAGCATTCCCACGAGCCGCACTGTGGGTGGTAAAGCAGGATATATACATATGTTCAGTACATATATGAATACATACATATCTGAGAAGACGTGCTCGGCAAGTTTAAGTAGAACTCTCAGAAATCAATTTTTTGGCAAAGCAAACCCAAAAAAAAAAACTATAAAGCATTTGTATTTTCTTCAGCGACTCCCATTTATGTATATATCAATTTATATTTTTATACATCGTGCATACACGAGTGCTTTTAAATATAGTTCTTTGTTAATTAATTTGCCCCTTACGAAAAAAAAAAAAATATAAAATGGTTGCATTGCATACAAAGTGACTGATTAAGGCTCGTTGAAATGCCAATAAGTGTGAAATACACTCATAGAAATTTTTACCTAAAATCGCCATAGAAAAGACGCTTTTCGCCTGTAGATTAAGAAATTCGCCATAAAAACGGATTCAAAGGCGAGTCGCCCTAAATTTAAGAAAAATTTGGCGTAAATTTAGGAAAGAATCTTTCTCAAATCTAGGGCGATTTTTCTTAAATCTAGAAAAATGTTCTTGTTTTAGGGCGATTTGCTAATTTATCGATGTTACTATCGATTGTTGCGATATATTTTAAAATGGCGATACATCAATACATCGAGGTTTTATATTTTTTATGAAAAATTATATTTTTTGTTTATGTAAGTGGCGCGGTTGAAAACCATCAACCATTAAAAAGAGGATTTTTTTTAATTTAAGGGTTATTTTTGATTAATTTAGACAAAATATAGTTACTTTTAGAGTGAGTAACTATGAATAGTGTATACTTGCTACTTATGTAGTAGCACATATGTACATACATAACTAAGACTTGGCCGGCAACCGTCACTTCATGCTGGGGATGTTAGGACCAGTTGGAAACTATAAGCGCACGTGTGCGACATTTGCCGGCATGAATTTTCGCCATGGTTTCACGAAAAATCGCCCGTAGATTTAGGAAGAAATTAAACGAAGCAAATCAGAAAACCTTGCCCTAAATTTAAGGAAAAATGGAAAAATACCCAAAAAAATGTTATTTAAGGTGGCTTTCCTTGTTTTAATGGTGCTTTGCCTTCAATTCAAGGAAGCCCTTTTTTAATACTAGAAAAATTTTCTTAGATTTAGGGCGATTATTTTTTATGTCGATTTTTCTTAAGTATAGAAAATTTTTTTATGAGTGTAACAAAGTTAATGTGTCCTACAATCAAATTAAATTATATTTGTGCTAACAAAAATTGGTAGAGACCTTGACGAGACACGCTTTTAGTGCAAAATTAAATTTTGTCGCTCTCAGATGGTAAGGGAATAAGTTTCGAAGTTTCTTACTTTTTGTCACGACGCACAATGGGTCCATTTAGATTGTTTTTATACCCTTCCAAGGAATAATATTTTAGTCAGAAGTTTGCAACGCTATGAAGGAGTCACCTACCTATAAGGTGTATATATTTTTGATCAGCACGAACAGTCGAGTCGATCTAGCCATGTCCGTCTGTTCGTCGCTGCTAACAAAAACAAATTGTATAATATTGTATATTTAATTATACTAGCGGCCCGTCCTAGCTCAGCACGGGAAATCCAACTAACTCACAAAAATCCAAATCTTTTTATTTAATTGTGGTTAATTTTGAGCATAAATAAACAAATGGTTGGGGGTTCCGATTCTGGAACATGCAACATAAGGTTGGCCATCTGAAAAACATGATTCTTTCGAATTTACAACAAACCTTAAGTGTTTGACCTTGGGCCCTGTTGATAGATATAGCAAATTATAAGCGAACAGGATATTGCAAGCGTTTAAGTTCAAATGGCATATCCGTTAGAATCATAGGGATACGTGGTATAAAACACACTTGTCCTTTTGATTTGTCTGATAAGATAATAGCTTCAATTAAATTCGGTAATGACTTTTTACGGCCAATCTGGTGCCATTACAAAGTTTTGGCAGATTAATATTCTGTAAAAATATAATTAAAGAACCAACTTTCAGATTCAAGCAATTCGGTGGCATACCAGCCGATTCCAATGAATTAAGAAATTTATCAGCCCTTATAACGATTTTGTGATTATCAGATTTAGAGCAATTTAAAAACAGGTGAACTACTGCCTTATGCTGATGAAAAAACCTTTGTAGTTCAAGAATAATTCACGATTTTCATCACCAATAAAATAAATTTGCAAAAATTGATGATCAGCTTCGGGGTATGGCAATAACTTGATAAGCTTGATTATAAATGTGGCCCTGAATCTATAACATGTAAGAAATGTGATGTGGAATCGAAACCTTATGATATCAACATGAGACAATCTTGTTGAGATATTTACCTTAAACGTCGGCACAAAATTATTCGTAATAATTTTAGTAGTACCAAAAGAAGTCATTTGAAACGCTGAATTATATCGTTGAATATGGCTCAAAAAGTGCTTCGGGTGGAGTTTCTAGTGCTGGCAATCTTTCCTTGCATTAGCACAACATATACCGGACGCTTCACCTTCACCGTGTCACAATGTGGACATATTGTGTCCATCACTCCAATGTATCCGTACGTACTATTATCTATCTGGCTGCTATAATTAAAAGCAGCCCCCGTCATTTCCTTTAACAATTTTAGGCTCACCATTTATATGCACGCATACAACAAATGCCTTAAACAATATGTTTAGAAAACAAACAAACTTTAAACACAAATAAGCTAACGAACTATAACACACAAAGCAATAATTATAATTACAATTTTAATTAATTGAAAAGGCGACATGACCAAATGCCAAATTTTGTTGAATCTTCACGATACCCATCTAAACCAGCGATGGGCACGAGATCTAACGGTCTGAGTAGCAGCTCTGCCAGACAAAAAATAACAACAACAGCCAGAACCGTCGCAAGTTTGATTTGCGAGGCCCAAATGCATGCGATTGTGGTTGCAAACTCGCGATCGCGGCGATGTGCCCCGCTACCTGCGCAAATTTTGAGTGTCATTGTTTTTGTAAATCGTCACATATCGCTGAACGCCAGCAACTTTGACGCGAGGACGACTTGCTGGCACCTCCAAGAAAAGATAACGGTTTGAGCAGCGTGAGCAAATTGAGCCACGGTGTGCCCTTCTCTGATCTAAACCATAGTCCGACCCAAGCCTTAAGATTTGGTTTGGCTAGGTGAGCCCACTCTTGAGGTTTTTAGCTCAGGAAATATCCCACTTATTTATATATATATATATATATAGATTTCAGATTCTCTGAAAACAACAACCAACGACAAAAAATTAAAAGTTCACAAAAAATTTTTTTTTGTCAACATAGTAACTTTAGGAAATGTTCTAATAGATCAAAAAAAGATTTTGAAATATTCGCATGCATTTTCGCGTAAATGAGATTTTCATTGTTTTGATGATAAACATCATAAACAAGAAAGGAAGCTAACTTCGGCAGGCCGAAGTTTGTATACCCTTGCAGATTCCAATTGTATCAATTATAATTTATCCCATTATAATATAATATGAATTACTTTAGTATTCATTTTTTTTTTTTGACAGTTTTACATTTTTTACATATAAAGTAAAATGTAATTTGCCTCCACTTTACCGATCGTTTGAATGGCAGCTATATGATATAGTCGTCCGATTCTTGTAAAATTTACAATAAAATTCTTAGTTAATATGAAGTGCTTGTATTACAAAGAAGAAGAAATTATGTTGAAAACTGACAGTTATTATTATTTTTTTTTTTAATTTCCCGAGCGTTCCTAAAGCAGCTATATGATATAGTAGTTCGAATTTTATAAAATTAAATCCGAAAATCTAAAACAATATATAATATATAATATAGGATATGACTTCTTCACTGCGTTGCAAGCATCTAACTGAAATTATAATACCCTGCAAGGGTATAATTAGTTGTTTTCTTAAATAATAAATATAACTTATGTAGTATATGTGGTTACAACAATTTTTCGATATTCTGTGCCGTAAGAAAGTTATAGAGCTGAGAAGGAATGATTTTCTGTGCAGCTTATTACTACAATGATTATTTCTATTGTATTTTTATTTCAACTGGCTATCATTGTATAGGAATAACTAGTCGTGGTAATTTTTTTTTTCAAGTTTTCCAATTGTTTTACTACCTGCAAAAGCCATTGAGTTGCAGATTAAAGTGTCAATGGATATTTTTTCTGAGTGTATCTGAAAGCGCTGAAACTTTTTTTAATCATAATTAAATATATGGAAACCATTCAAAGTTCTATCTGTTCAAAAACGGCTTTGACATGGCATCCCTTTAACAAAGACAGAGATATTAATAAATTAGTCAATTATTATTGTAAAATTAATTTTTACTTGAAACATCGATGTTTTCCACCAAAAACGTCGAAAGCATCGATGTTCGCCAACATCGTTGTTTCTCCACCTTCACAGGGCAGTATAATCACTAAGGCCAAAAGCTTTGTAAATTTTTCTGCCCAAATTGTATTTTTTAAAACGTTTTATAACAAGTTCTTGCTATTTATTTATTCTACAATATTCTTTTTTAGTGCCTCTCATAAAATTTAAGACGAATAAGCTTAACCCAACTCCACATAACTGACAAAAGAATAGGAAAACAAGGATCGCTCCTTAACTGAAGCAAAGAACAGCTGCAAGCAAACATGTACATATATTTCTTTGAAGTAAGCTGTGGTGTGTTTTTCAGTGCTTTTTTGTTAACAATTAAAGAAAAAAAAAGATTAAAACGACATAACTAAGTGAGGAGATTTGTCGTTTGTGGGTCGGCGGAGATATGTATGTCTCGCAGAATTTGGTTTCGGTTTCATTTATTATTATTATTTTTATGTATTTATATATTTATTTATAATTGGTTAATTAATTGGTTACAATTTCCTACTGTGCCAAAATTGATATTCGCCACAAAACATCGATGTGTCCATAATGTTTAAAATTTGTTTAAAAGATACATATATTTATTTTTTAGGAAAGGTTGTGTTCGGATGAAGCTTTGCAAAAGTAATTCTTGGTGGATAGCCAAATTTTATATTTATCTGCATCTAAGCAAATTTTGACAGGCGGGGTAAAAATAAGTTCATTTTTCCATTGTGCTGATTTCACCTGCCCCAAAAGTGCAACTTTACATATGTATGATAAATTATATTTTTAGGTGCTTTTCTACTACTTGCTATCGGATTTTTGGCCATAACAACAGCAGTGCTAGTGAAAGTGTTTCAGCCCTATGATTTGATATTCAAATGGGTAAGTATCGATAAATATGAACTCATTTTTGACCCTCAACTTTGTGTTTGCCAAATATGAAACTGCCAACGTGAGGGTCTTTGACTCGACATTGACACGTATGTTTGGCAATGCAGCTCTTTTAACAGGAAATCAATGCATCGAAAATTTTTTAGACCGTAGATAAATTTTAATTTTATTGACGTCGACTTTTTGCAGAAGTTAATCATGTCTGAGGGAGGTGAAATCTTTAATCTTTGGGCCATGCCACCAGTTGATCTGTACATTAAGATATACCTTTTTAATATAACCAACGCAGAGGCTTTTTTGGCTGGTGTCGAGCAGCTGAAGGTAGAACAAGTTGGACCTTATGTATACAAGTAAGCTTGTAATTAATATCTTAAAAAATTAAGGTCCTATAACTTTTAACGTCACTTAGGGAGATAATGACCCACAAAAACGTGACGTTTAATAAAAATAACACAATGAGCAGCACACCCAGTCATCCCTTGGTCTGGCAAGAGGAAATGTCTGGCAGTCGACGCGAAGACGATAAAGTTATAATGCTCAATATTGCTATGCTGGTGAGTAAAATAATAACATTTAAAGACTTTTAAACGTAAGACATTAAAACTGAAAAACCGATTTCTAACTATAGTAATGAACCTGTTTTGAATTACAGGTGTTTATTTCTTGATATTAAAATTTTGGCGTTCAATGTTTTATCCTTGTTTTTTGATGTCCTGCCAAGTTTTTATCAAGTTAGCAGGACAACTCCTAAAATATTCAAAATTTCCAAAAAAAATGTTTGCTCAGAATTGGCTCAGAATCTGACCCTATAAAGTACATATATTATTGATCAGCATCAATAGTCAATTCTATCTAGCCATTTCCGTCCGATTGTCCGTTTCTACGCGAATTAGTTCCTCATATATATGGAATACTTTATAGGGTCGGGAATGACTCCTTCACTCCTTCACAAACATCGAAAAACATCGATGTCCGCGAACATCAAAGTTTCTAAACCTCTATCCGTTCTGTATAGATTTGTTATCGTTTAATATTTTGTTATGCTCAAAGAGCTGGCGATGTTGGTTTGAATAGTTGGCCAAATGCTAAGAAGTGTTTAAGCTGTTAAATTATTTTTTAGGACCAAAATAGGGGCGGAAACTGCTTATTTAATTTATTTATTTACAAGTTGCATTCAGTTTCATTTCCAGCAGTCTCAATTAAATTTTAACAGCTCTTTTATCATTTACTGAATAAAATTAGGTAGATTTATCAAATAAAACATAATTGAACCTTCATTGTACAATATTATTGCTAAGGCTTGCATTTAATAAGCATTTAAAGCTGAGTGTTTCTTAGCGACTTGTCCGCCAACTGTCTGGCAACCTTAGCAACGAAATTTAAATGTCTTGTTGCCGACGACAACATTTTTTTTTTTCAAATCTGAGGTGGGGTCAGAAAAACATTTTTTATAAAATAACTACGTTCGAGAATGAACTTGTGTTCGTGTGGAATAGACCAATGAGTAAACTATTCTTCTCCCTTAGTAAATAAGATCTGATTTGATGTAAAAAGAGGCATTTCCTTCTCATTTCGGCCAGACAAAGGTGCCCGTTTTGCAAATCGCAAAAAAAATACGATTTCGAGAACGGAAGCACCGATTCCCGTTTTCAAAATCGAGATCGGTAAATTTTTTACGATTTCAAAAACCTGAGCAGACTTGTATTTGTATATGTCTCTATTCATTATGTTTCTGTACTGTTTTTTCAACAGCTTCTCCTTCTGTACTCTGTCTTCTACTGTCTCTTTTTAACAGCTTCTTCTTCACTTACTTTCTCATGCAAAAGTGTCCGCATCATTTAAAACCTTGTAACACAACTTAAATGACGCTGATACTTTAATATCTGCCATTTTTCCAATGTCCTAATGAGCATATTTATATATTTCCTATTATTAGTCAATGACCCGAGCAAAATCCGTCTTCTAACAGTTTAATAATTTTCTTTGTTTGGTGTCTTTCTTCATTTTTCAACAAGACAAATTCTCCCACTTTACATCCATCAACTTAAGCATTAATTTTGTCAATTCTGTCTTTATTATAAAGTGCTACAGCTAAAACATTTTTAACTCCTTTCGGTCTTACTTCAGCCAAATCAACCTCATGGTTAGTTTCACATGGTAGAATGTCGAGCTACTTTGCCTGTAAACCATTCTGGCGGACTTGTCTTCGTCTCTCGACTAACTGTACAATTAAGGGCTAACTGCACCTCTCCACCCTGGGAGATAGCTCCTTTCATAATGCTTTCAGTAAGTTGCAATCAGTGAAGGCATCAAAATGTCTAAATAAAGCTGACATGGACACCAAATGTATTGGAGAGGGTGAAAATGGCCACCATAGCGCTATACGCATCCAAGAAGATGCTAAGCTGCACATGGGGCCTCTCGCCCGCTCTAATGCACTGGGTCTACATATCGGTGGTGCGTCCGACACTAATGTATGGAGTCCTAGTGTGGTGGCAAGCCATGGAAAAGAAGACCTATAACAAGCTCATGGAGAGAACCCAGCGGCAGGCACTGCTCTGCATAACAGGGGCGCTGAGGTCAACCCCTACAAAAGCACTCGAAACAATAATCGGAATAGATCCCCTCGATATCCACGCGCAATTGACAGCAGGAAAGGCGGCACAACGCCTGGTTGCATCAGGAAATATGTCGCTACAAGGATTCGGGCACAGTTCAATTGGCCGAGACATGAGCAGTACATCTGACTACATGATACCAAGAACGTGCCCGGATGTGAAAACAACAACATTCATGGGACCTAACGACTGGAAAACAGGTCAGGACCATGGGCAACATCTCAACATCTACACCGACGGCTCCAAAATGGAAGGAGGAGTAGGAGCGGGCATATACTGTACGGACCCCGAAATGAGGCTGTCGTATAAGCTACCAAGCCAATGCAGCATATTCCAAGCGGAAGTATTCGCCATTGGGAAAGCGGCAGAGCTTGCGCAGAACATAACCCGTTCTTACGAGGCGGTCAATTTGTTCGTAGACAGTCAAGCGGCGATAAGAACCATGCAATCGTCAGCGGTCAGCTCCAAAAGTGTACTGGCAAGCAGGGAGGCACTAGATATCCTGAGCACGACTAAGTCAGTGAGGGTCTACTGGGTTCCCAGCCACCAGGGCATCGATGGTAACGAAACCGCGGATAAACTTGCAAAGGAAGGCGTCGGACTGACGAGTGAAAGAACAGAAAATGTTCCAGTTCTCCTAAGAACGCTCCAAAGTGAACTAGAGGAAAAGGCAAGCGAAAAAGCCAAAAGCAGATGGAGGAGAAACTCCACTACCTGCAAAATATCAAAGATCATGTGCAGAGAGCGCAACGAAAGACTCAGCAACTACGTGCTGCATCTTCCACGGAAAGATTGCAGACTGTTAGTAGGAATTCTCACAGGTCACTGCCTGACCGCGACACTTGCCGTCAAGCTGGGCATCACCGATAACGCAAGCTGCCGGAAATGCGATGAATCTGGGGCAACCGAAACCCTGGAGCATCTCATTTGCAAATGTCCGGCGCTAACAAGGTCAAGACTAAGACACCTAGGCGCTCCGGCTCTGGCATCACTGGAAGACGCCTCCAAAAGAAAGCCGGGCGAACTACTGGCCTTCGCGAAAGACTCCCCGATCCTCAAGGACTTCGAAACTCGTATTAGCAATCTCTAGGTCCACTCTAGTAGAACCCGGGCAACTAAGGGCCATTTTTGGCCTATGCTTGGCCCCATGAGGGCCGCCCGACGTAACCTAACCTAACCTAACCTATACCCCATTACTCTTTCGATGTTAGATTTTAGATTTTAATTTCTGTTTTATTTTTAATTGATCAATCAATTAAATGGTTATTAAATGTAGGGACTAGCAATAGTAACAATCGTAGCTTGGAAATATAACAAGAGCGTTAAATAAAAATGCGTATTTAATAATGTAAATTTTTTATGTAATTGGTGTTCATTGCCTCCCTCATAGCCAAAGATCGCCTGGGTGCCGTCTCTTTAGCCATCTGTCTGGTCATAGGGTTGGCCAATGAAGCCGCTAGGTGGTTGGTGTGGGCCTGAAGCCGTTCATTGTATCGACTTTATTGTCAATTGTTCTGTTCCTTCACCGAATGTCAGCGTTTCCGACAAAACAGCGAGTATTTGTTATCGTCCGCAAAGCCCGATTTTGGACCCTTTGCACTCTTATGACGTTAGGGTCGGACGCAGTGTCCTAAATCTGGTCTAAACATGGCAACATTTGCTTTGTAAGGCTCAGCTTGCTTGTTGACTCCAGCCTCCAATTAAACTTCCAGAGTTTTCCACGGCATGCTGCTGCTATTTTGGTGGTGTGCTGCCTCCGCTTATACTGAACGCTTCCTCTTTCCATTATTGGGCCAAGAAATATTCTCTTAAACATTTCAGAGAATGTTGGCAGCAAGCTTATTTATCGGTAAGGCGCGTGGATACGTCACATATAAAAAATATCTACCCTTATAGAACCGGTACGGAAACCGGTAGGCTAGGATCCACTGCGTCGCCTTCCTTCATACAACGACAGACTGCACCTTTTGGGCCTACCCTCAAATGTATTAATTTACACGTTTCTTCGATCTATCTGTTAAATATGCCGCGGAGGGATTTGATCAGAATTAATTTCCAAGCTTCCTGAGATGGAGATAGGCCCAGATAAAGTCCCCCATATATATGGCAAAATAGATTTCTGACTTGGATTGATTGTCTGCCAATACTCTCACACTGACAGTAGAATTTCGAATTTCTTTCCGATTATACTCAAACTAGTTCCTCAGATTTAAAGCTATCTTAATGAAACTTTGCAGATTGTCTTCTATATACTCTTACTACTATGTAAGCCAGAACGGATCGGATGACTATATCAAATATATATTTGTTAGAAAAAAATTATAACTTAACCCTTTTTATCATATCTTCATTTACTCTAGATATGAGTATTTTGAAATATTTCACAATTTCAGTTTTAATTTTATGACTTTATCATATAAAAAGCTTCAATGGGAACGATGGAAAAATTTAGAAAACAATTTGCAAAACAGTGAATGAAAAACTGAGATTGTTTAAATAATATGGATTAAAAAGTCAACAATATTTTCGTGTTTTTTCATATAAATGTATAATTTATATTTTATTAGATTTTGTTCAATATTTAAGTTTTAAGACTGACTTGTTTTTTTTTTAATAATAATTTGAAATAAAAATAAAAAGGTAATTTATAAAAAACAAGAAAGGAAGCTAACTCCGACACGCTGAAGTTTGTATACCCTTGCAGATTCCAATTGTATCAATTATAATCTATCCCAATATAATATAATATGAATAACTTTCATATTTATACAATTTTAAGTCTCAAAATTTTTAACATGTTTTACATTTTTACATGTAAAGTAAAATGTAATTTCTCTCCACATTTACCGATTGTTTGTATGGCAGCTATATGATATAGTCGACCGATTCTTATGAAATTTACAACAAAATTCTGAAAAAATATGAAATACTTGTATCTCAAAGTAGAAGAAATTATGTTAAATATTGACAAAGTTATAATTTTTTTTTCTAAAAATTTCCCGACCGTTCCTATGGCAGCTATATGATATAGTAGTTCGATTTAAAAAAAAATTAAATCCAAAAACCTAGAATAATAAAAATAGCTTATAACCGAGATATGTTAAAAAACAATGAAGTTATAATTTTTTTCCTTAAAAGCTATATGATATAGTTAACCGATCCGGCTCGTTCCGACATATATACGAGTGAGAGTATATAGAAGTCTATCTACAAAGTTTCATTCAGATAGCTTCAAAACTGAGGGACTAGTTTGCGTAGAAAGGGACAGACGGACACCCGTACATGGCTAGATCGACTCGGCTGTTAATGCTGATTAAGAATATATATACTTTACAGGGTCGGAGATAACTCCTTCACTGCGTTGCAAACATCTGACTGAAATTATAATACCCTTCAAGGGTATAAAAATGTGTCGTATGACGGGTTCCAGTAGTAGTAAGTAGAACCCGCATTTTGACTGTGAACCCGCATTGCTCTATTCTATTTTGAATCTAATCGCCCGGGACCTGCTCGCCTGCTTGGCCTAGTGGCTAAGGCATCGGACTGCCAAGCTAATGTGTAAGGGATCTAATACCGGTTAGACTTCGGGTATATATTTTTTTGCTTTTTTATTATTTTTTTTTTTTATAAATATTTTTTTCTTGGAAGTTATTTTAATTTTAGTCAGAAGTTTGGAACGCAGTGATGGAGCCGACTCCGATCCTATAAAGAATATATTATAAAGAATGCATTGATCAGCATCAACAGCCGAGTCGATCTAGCCATGACCGTCTGCCCGTCTGTCTGTCCGTCTGCCAGTCCGCTTGAATGTCCGATTATACGCAAACTAGTCTCTCAGTTTTTTTTTTTGTTTTTTTTTTAATGTTTTTAATATATTTTTTTATAAATTTTAATTTTTTTTTAAATAATTTATTTTTTTGTCTATTTTTACTTAGTTTAATTTTTTTTGTCTAATTTTTTTTGTTTTCTTTTTAAGCAAAGGTGTCTAAAATTAATTTTATTGTTTTGCTCTTGTTGCATTTTTCCAGCCGCCAAATACAGTGCTTTCTTATTAGCACTAACAAAAGAAAGTCCACAATTTTAATCTTATGATCCTCACAGTCCCCAGTAAAATACTCCGGTGTAGCTCTCTTACATTCTTCTGATATATATTTTATTATTTCGAACTTTTCCGGCTGACTTTAAAAAATTTTATATAAAATAGATATGTGATTTGACGAAGCTTTCATTAAAAATTGTGATGGCGCTATGTACTTTACATATATTTTAAATTAGTAACAATTCAAAACTATAAACAATATAGCAAAGAAACTTTTTTTTATTAATAGTAGTTTTTTAAATTTTAAGGCTAATGTAACTAACCTAATAAATTAATATTAAAAAAATACAGTTAATTAAAAAAAAACACAACTCAAAACCGCATTTGCGGGGGATTGATCCCGCATTGACATTGGTTACCAACGCTTTAACCAGCACGACCATATATTGAGTTAAAATGCACAGAGGAAAAAACTTTTTCACTTTCAAAATTTCTTGCCATTAGCAAAATTAACAAGAAAGGAAGCTAACTTCGGCACGCCGAAGTTTGTATACCCTTGCAGATTCTAATTGTATAAATTAGAATCTATCCCAATATAACATAATATGAACAACTTTCATATACATACAATTTTTCTCCCCGTTTACCGATCGTTTGTATGGCAGCTATATGATATAGTCGTCCGATTCTTATGAAACTTACAACAAAATTCTGAAATACCTGTATCTCAAAGTAGAACAAATTATGTTAAAAATTGACAAAGTTACAATTTTTTTCTGAAAATTTCCCGACCTTTCCTATGGCAGCTATATGATATACTAGTCCGATTTTTATAAAATTAAATCCAAAAATCAAGAATAATTTATATAGCTTATACCCGAGAGTTGATCAAGATATGTTAAAAAACAACGGAGTTATAATTTTTTT
>VNJS01006656.1:0-27218 GCA_008042575.1 Drosophila watanabei | reverse complement strand
TCCTTCCATCCATCCTTCCATCCTTCCATCCTTCCATCCTTCCATCCTTCCATCCTTCCATCCTTCCATCCTTCCACAGTGAAAGCCGATGAGGAGGGCCTGACCAAGGAGCGCTGGCAACAGATGAACGTGGACGGTGTCCTGGAGAATGCCACCGAGTTCTACCGCCTTGTCTACTTCGGAGGCGTCCAGCCGGAGCTGCGACAGGAGGTGTGGCCCTACCTCCTCGGCCACTATGCCTTTGGATCGACGCGCGAGGAGCGGCAGAAGCAGGACGAGACCTGCAAGCACTACTATGAGACCACGATGAGCGAATGGCTGGCCGTCGACGCCATCGTGCAGCAGCGGGAGAAGGAGAAGACGGCGCGGGCGGTGGCCAAGCTGAGCTCCGGCAGCAACAGCGGCAACGAGCGCACTGTCCGAGCGGCGGACATCGATGCCGGAGGCGAGCTGGAGAACGAGGTGTTCGAGGACATCTCGGACATATCCGATCCCGGTGACCTGGAGTTTGACGAGCAGCAGCAGCACCACCAGCACCAGGAATCCGTTGCCGTCAGTGGCATGCATCTGAGTGTGAAGCCCATTCCCAGGGCCATGAAGACCAGCACGGATTCGGGGCATGTCGACGAGGGCGAGAATTTCAATGAGCTGGACGAGGACGAATTGCAGGAGGAGGAGCAGCTGGAGGTGGCGGTGGAGGAGAAGCAGGCTCAGCAGAAGCCGGAGCTGGAACCGGAACAGGAGCAGGATGAAACCGAGGAGGAGGAAGAGCGAAAGCTGGAGGATCAACTTAACCCAGAGCCCAGCTGCTCCACTTCCACAGCGTCCTCCTACGAGACAGTGGGTCCCAGTGCCGCCAACCAGACCCGAAGTGTCCTGAGTCCGGAGTACCTAAGTGCCGACGATCTGCAGCTGCCCGAGGATGAGGTTCCAGTGAAGCCACAGACACAGCCACAGGCACAGCCACAGCCTCCGACTCAGCCTCAGCCTCAGGCAGCCGCTGTCATCATAACCAAGGCCTCCGTGGACATCACCAACTGGGAGCGGAGTCCCAAGTCCGGTGGCCAGGGTCAGATGTCGCCCGTTGAGGAGCAGGCCATCAATCTGGACGCCCTGCAGCAACCCAAGTCAACCTGCGCCTCCCCGGCCAGCTCCAATGGCGGTGTCTACAGCGTGAGTGTCCTCCCAAGAGTGTGTATCCCTCGCTTTAATTTTAATTTCCAAAACTCCAAACCCTTTTGCAGAGCGAGCTCCTTGAGCAGTTCGGCCTGAATCTCCACAGGATCGAGAAGGATGTGCAGCGGTGCGACAGGAACTACTGGTACTTCGCCAACGAGAATTTAGACAAGCTGCGCAACGTGATCTCGACGTACGTGTGGGAGCACCTGGACGTGGGCTACATGCAGGGCATGTGCGACCTGGTGGCTCCACTCCTGGTCATCTTCGACGACGAGTCGCTCAGCTACAGCTGCTTCTGCAAGCTCATGGAGCGCATGATCGAGAACTTCCCCAGCGGGGGGGCGATGGACATGCACTTTGCCAACATGAGGTGAGAGATTATTAATATATTAATCGGAAATATTAATCGAAATATGAATCTCTGTAACACAGATCCCTCATCCAAATCCTCGACTCGGAGATGTACGACCTGATGGACTCGAATGGGGACTACACGCACTTCTACTTCTGCTACCGCTGGTTCCTGCTGGACTTCAAGCGGGAGCTGGTCTACGACGACGTCTTCGCCACCTGGGAGGTGATCTGGGCGGCCAAGCACATAGCCTCCGGTCACTTTGTCCTCTTCCTGGCGCTGGCCCTCCTCGAGACCTATCGCGACATCATCCTCTCGAACAGCATGGACTTTACCGATGTCATCAAGTTCTTTAATGGTATGAATAGTTGCCGTTGAATATTAAGTTTAAGGAAGTATCTTATCCTATTTCTGTGTATTTGTCAAGTTCCTGGGGAATGCATATATCTTAATATATAATTTGCTAAGTATATTTATATATATTTATTCCTTTATTTACAGAAATGGCTGAACGTCACAATGCCCAGGCAGTGCTCCAGCTGGCCCGGAGTCTGGTCCTCCAGCTGCAGATGATCATTGAGAACAAGTAGAGGAGAGGATGCCAAAATATCCCACAAACAAAGACACTATAAATGCATAAGATGCGGAGCGCACTCTCTTGAAATGCAGCTTAAAACATAAAGAAAGAAAGAGAGCGTTACCGAACGCATTCTCTTGAAATGCAGCTTAAAACGAAGAGAGAGAAAGAGAGCGCCACGCATCTTATTTGCTTACATTGTCTTGGCAACTATATAGAGAGTTATTCTAGAATCTAGATCGTAGTTCAGTCAAATTTCGTTTGCCAAAAAAAGCACAAGAAAAAGAAGAAGAAGAGAAAAAACTGATAAACAAGCAAACAATAAATATTTGCAAAAAGTAGTTTGCTCCTTGTCGATCGATGTCTTCGTTATAAAGTATTTACACTCCTAGATGTGCTATACGATGGACCCACAGCTCTTACTCTAACTGTAACTGTATAATCCTAATCCTAATCCTAATGGTAACTGTATTTGTATGTCTACGTAAGATCTTCCTGAACTCTTCACGCATATCCCCAAATGAGAAATGAAAATAGTAAAAAAAAACTAGGTAAACGCAAAACAGGGGCTGAAAATGCAAAAGACTCTGAACCAAAAGAATGAAATCTTATATATGAAAAATAAACCCTTTTACAAATGTATAGAACTATATGAATATCTGTCTGTTATTCACAGTCTTTATTTGTTTGTTTTTATTATTATTTTTTTTTTTAGATGTGGTTTATCCCAAGAATAATAATTAACAAATACATATATTATATTATATTATATTACATTATATAGAGAGAGACTCAGATAAGTGCAATGTAATTATCACGTTAAATCAAAGGCAAATCAAGTTATCAGCATATACACGAGATACTGTAAATTGTAAGAGAAATATATATATACATATATATATCTACCTTGCGTTATCACATTATATATATATATTAGCAAAGTGCAAAAAAAAAGAAGAAATCCAGTTGATCTGAAACTAAATCTTAAACTATGTACCAGCGAAAGAAATCCAATTGTGTGTAACAATCAAGTCAACAATAAGTCAAGTCAAGTATCCCTGAATTGCCACCTATATATATCTATATATATATATACAAATATATATACGAGCGATCTTGAGTGTCTATTATCCTCAGTCTGGGTTCCACTTTCATTTGATTGCATTGCCTCTTATTTTTATATGAATATATATACCTACATCCAATTTTATATTTACAAAAGACTCGTACTCCCCTCTATCTCTCTCTCCCCTGTGTGATCTCTCCATCTCTACACCGAGTATAAATGTTGTGGACTATCTTTATACCTTGATTCTTTGTAAATGTACCTTTCGCGGACAAGTAAGGAGAGTGATCATGATCCCTCCGCCGCTTCACTCGTATCTCAATTACAAGTAACATATATACACAGTATGAATACCATATATATATATAGTATAAATGTATACAAGTACAAAGCTAGCGACGGATTGTTTAAAAATGAAATCAATAAATAACACCTATACGATATGCGATACATAAACCAAACGCTAAAACTGAAGTTTTAATTAACGTACGATATATCCGGAATACGTAGCGGAACCATCAGCTGATCGGTGGCTATAGTAAACAATATTCGCTTATCTCTGGATCGATGCGATAAGACGACCTTCCTCTAAAGTTCTATTCCCGGCCCACTCGTAGTTGCCAATGGCCCAGAACCGGATTGATAATACGCCAAATGGATTGGCCAGGGGATACGCACGTATGAATGAAGCGTAGTTACACTCGAAAAAAATGGTTCTTACTGTTCTTTACTGGGGAAAATCAGGGGTCGTAAAAGGTAAATATTTATATTCTAAACAAAGTAAAAACTTTTAGCCATTTATTTAATCTTTATATGTATGATTGAGGCGTAGTTACACTCAAGGAAATGAATTATTTTTCCTATTTTCCCTAAGAACAAAAATATAGAAGAATATTTATTATATTTTCTAGTTTCACTAAGAACGTAAATATAGAAAAATATTTATTATATTTTCTATTTCACTAAGAACATAAATATAGAAAAATATATATTATATTATATAAATGTTTATATTCTAAATAATGTAAAAACTTGATTTTATGTAAGGGAAATAATACGCTTCCTTTTAAGTATCCTTCTGTCTATAAAGTTGGCTTCACAGAATTTATGTTTTTTTTTTGTAATGCTTCATTTAATGCTTCAAATCAAAATAAATTATCTTAAAGCAACATATCCCAATTTTATTCAATTAAAAGGAAGCAAAGAGAAAAGTCTAGATCTTTAGGCTAGAGTTTTTTTAAGTAAACTTTTTTATGTTTTCTTATTTATCAAACTAACTTTGGGATATACTTTCCCTTGGGTTTATTAATTTAACTGCTAAAAAAACTCAATTCTTTCTAGTAAAATATAATTATAGAATAAACGAATTTACTTTAAATATGTAGCCACTTTTTTCCTCTCTGTGTACACACCATAAAGAAGAAAACCCGCCTTATCTGAAGTGCCTTTTTTCGCCTCGCAATTTCTGTGTTTTTGTTTGCCTCAAAATCCAGATCCGAGGAGAGCATCCACAATTGGGTCTTGGGGCTATATAAGCTAGTGACCTGCAGCTGCACTCAACTCATTCCCTCGTTCAGTTGAGCGGAGTTTGGATCGCGTCCATCATGTCGTCGTCGTCGTTTTTGGCCACTTTGCTGGGTCTCACCAATGGCGAGGATCAGCTGCAGAAGGCCTTCAACGAGGTTCAAAATCAAGGAAGTGAGTCAATAACATACGACACGAATATTTGTATTTCTGTATGCTCTTAAAAAAATATAAGAAACATGAAAATGAGTGTTATTTAAGTACAAAACCTAGTTAATTTCCTATATGATTAGATTAAAATATAAATACAAATAAATTTCTTGCTCATATAACATTTTTGGTCTTCTTTTATAATAATACGTGTAAAAACTAAAGTTTCTTGAACATTAGCCCTAAAAAAGGCAGGGTGAGTGAAATAAAAATTACTACAAAAAAATTAAGCTGAAAAGTTGTATACCTTTTATTAAGAACTATTTAGAAACAAGATAAACCTGTTTTTGTTTTTTTATTTGAAATTAATTCTTATTATTAAAATAAAAAGTACTACAAAATAATTAAGCTGAAAAGTTGAAATAAAATAGGAACACTTTTTTTAGAACTATTTAGTAACAAGAGAAACTTGGTTAAGCAATTTTAATTTTTTATTTGCAATTAATTCTTATTATTCAAATATAAAATTAAAAATTACTACAAAAATAAAGCTAAAAATTTTAAAAATTAGGTATACCTTTTTTAAGAACTATTTAAATACAAAATAAACTTTTTAAAGAAATTTGGACTTTTTTATTTGAAATTAATTCTTACTGTTCTTAATTTTTATAAAAAATTGTTATAAAAATTTGTGAAATAATTATTATTTTTAAATTTTTTTATATAAAAATAAATTAATAAAATTATAATAATAATTATTTTCAATTTATAAAACGGTAAAGTAAAACCTGTTTTTTTTTTTTTGAATTTATAAAATTTTTATTGAAAATGACAGTTATTAACCGTTTTATAAACATTGAAAATAATAATTATTATAATTTTATTAATTTTCAATTTGAAATATTGTAATTGAAAATATCAGTTACTTTCCTATTTCTTTTTCTACGGAAAGATAAAATCTTTTATAGAGATTTAAGATAAAATTAAACTACATTTCAATACCTCTTAAAAAGCACAAAAAGCATAAAAAGACCTAAATTCCCATCACTATGAAGCGCAAAGCTAACAAAAAGCTTTTCCCCTCTGTAAGTGCCCATCCCTGCAGTCGTAGCAGCTGATTGCCCGATCCCAGTTCGAGCTTAGTCGACCGACCACCCACTGCCGAGTTGAGTTGTGAGTTGAGAGTTGAGTGCCGAGTGAGTGCGGACTGGGTTCCAATCTGTGGATGATCTTTGGACCTGCGCAAATATTTGTTTACTAACTCGGATGAACACTTTGAATTGCAGCTCCCTTGAGACAGGCCACGAACCTGAAGATGTCCGCGCCCATACGCTACTACTATGACAAGATGTCGCAGCCCTCGCGGGCATTGCTCATCATCTTCCGGCTGAGCAATATGCCCTTTGAGGACTGCCTGGTGGCTCTGAGGAATGGTGAGCTTCGAATTAATTAATAAATAAATTCATTTAGACAGAAAACTCTAAGGATCAGCTTATAATTGCTTCGATTTTCTGCTGATAGTAATCCCAAAAGCTATTTAAGATAGCAACTATTTATAATAACTACAAATTTGTTAAACTACAAACACATGTGCATGTACATAAGCAATCTTATCATAGACCACGGTCTTTGCCCCCGCCAGGTGAACACTTGACCGATGACTTCAAGCGGCAGGTGAATCGCTTTCAGCGCGTTCCCTGCATCCACGACAATGGCCACAAGCTGGCAGAGAGCGTGGCCATTCTCCGGTATCTTAGTGCCAAGGGTAAAATTCCCGAGCATCTGTATCCCAAGTATTTTGTGGACCAGAGTCGCGTCGACGAGTTCCTCGAGTGGCAGCACATGACCCTCCGTCTCACCTGCGCCATGTACTTCCGCACCGTGTGGCTGGAGCCGCTGCTGACGGGACGGACGCCCACGGAGGCCAAGATTGAGACAATGCGCATGCACATGGAGCGCAACCTGGACGTGGTCGAGGAGGTGTGGCTGGAGAGCAGCGAATTCCTTACCGGATCCACGCTCACCGTCGCGGACATCTTTGCGGCCTGCGAAATTGAACAGACGCGTGAGTAATCAACTGATTTAATTAATTATAAATATATGTAAATGTAATTTGTTTAATTACTGTAATCCCAGGCATGGCTGACTACGATGTGAGGATCAAGTACCCCAAGATCCGGGCGTGGCTGAAGCGCGTGCGCCAAAGCTGCAATCCGCACTACGATGTGGCCCATGAGTTCGTCTACAAGATCTCGGGAACGGGGCCCCAGGCCAAGCTTTGAATCAGTCAGCCACTAATGTACATAGTTCATATTACTATTATTTTTATGGTGAATTAGTTGTTAAGATGGAACAATAAAATGTTAAGAAAAAAAAACACTGGGATTGTTATGTTTCTGGTTTATCCTTGTACAATTTATTCTTAATATTGGTTGTTTCATTTTTATTGTGTCGTCGTTTATAGCATTATATAGAAAATTCACATTTATTTTTGTTGTTTTCCCTTTTTGTTTGGAAATAAAAAAAAAATAATAATAATAATTGTAAAAATCATAATACAAATAAGATTTTTAAGTGTATATATATATATATATATATATAATAGAAAATACAATTTTTAAAAAATAACTACCTAAAGTCTAACAAAAAATTGTGTTTAGTTAATAATATAATATTTATATAGCAACGTTACGCGCTTGGGGCTCTTTCTATATACTTTTCTTCTTCTACCTTTCTCTCTCTACCATTTATTGTTTCTTCTTCCTTTTTGTAACAAAACAAAATGCGTACAAAATATATATATAAATATCTATATATCTCCTCTTAGGGGTTGGGTTTTCGGGATGGAAATCATAAGTTTGTAAAATGAAATCAAAAAAAGGAAATTGTATATACAGCAAAACAAAAAAAAAAATAATAATAATAATAATATTAAAAAAAAAAAAAAAATGGGACGAAATACTATAATACAACTACTAGCTAATTGCTTAATTTATATTAATATATATCTGCATGTATGTATCTTTTAATGCGCTCTTTTTCCATCCAAAAAACTTAAATCATATCAAAATCATATACAAACTACTCAAAAATATATATTCATATATATAATATAATATATATATTGTGTATATATATCATTTTTCCATCAATATTAAACGTAATTTCGAACATTTTCCCTTTCAAAAAATTGTAACTCCGCGCCTCGCCTGTCGCACCTGTCCGGCTGCCGTGTATATCGCTATATTATATAGTTATAAACATTGTTGCACCGCCAGTCGTAAAAAAAAAAACACTAAACAATTTATGCTTAATATGGTAAAAAAAAGTTGTAATATAAAAAAAAGTGTAAAGCAAACAATTTAAGGCACCAAAAATGGGTTACACATTCGTTTGTCCTTCCGCTCGTCTCCTTTTCACACATTCGCACACAAGGGGAAATATATAAATATATAGAATATATATACGGACATACACATACATGTACACATCTAAAACTAAAGCGCAGAACGAAGGACTCAGCTCAACTTGGTTGGCTTCTTAGTCCGGACAGGACAGGCGACTCTTCGGCGGCACTTCTCCTTCTCCTTCTTCGGTTTTTGTTTATCATTTTTAACAACACTTTGCGTTCGTTAATTATTATTATATTAAATATGATTATTTTATACAAATATATATGCGTGTGTGTGTGTGGGTTATTTATGCGTTTCTCCTCTGTATTCTCCTCTGTGTTTCTTTTGTTGTATACGTTTTACAAAATAGTTATCTCTCTCTTTGTCTATCCCCAATATACCCCTCTTTCTCTCTCTATCTCTATCTCTGTCGCTCTCTCTATCCATCTCTGTCTCTTGCGCGATTCTTAGCTTGGTTCCCATTTTAGTTTGTGTGTGTTTCTCCGTGTGAGTGTGCGAATAAATAAATTACTTGCTTGCCGCTTCTTAAAGTTCATCTACGATTGTTTCATTTTCTGCGTTGCATTGTTTATAATATTTGTAGGAGGTTGTACCAACATTTCTTTTTGCTTCTCCAACACAACAACAACAACTTCAACAACGTCTAGTTTTCCTCTTTGTTATTTGTTGGTCAGTTTCGCTTGCTTTTCTTTTTCTTTTAATTCAACAATTAATTGGTTACGCTCTTGGCTGATATCTTTTGAAAGCCACAGCTTTGGGACACTTGAACATTTAGTATATATATATATATAAAGTATATATCTTGATATTATTAAGTGGATATTACCAATTTGCAATTGCTCTCTGCCTGGATTCTGCCCTGCTCTGCTCTGATTACCTGAATTCTCGCTCAAAAAACTGTTACTGGTTACAACAACAACATTCTGTGTGTCGTTCTCAACTAGCACACACACTGATATATATATAGTAGGATATATATTAATATATAGACTATGGTGACTGTGTTTAATATTGACATAAATCATGTTGGTAATATATAAGCAAAATCTTCTGAACGATTCCAAGTCGAAATACTACCGAAAACCGTTCATTAATTACTTGCTTTTATAACCTTGCGATTTTACAACATGGTTTCGTTTTGCTTCTTTGTTTTAACTTTCGTTTTCTTTCTTTTCTTGTTAATATTTGTAGGTAAACTGTTTTGTTTTACATTTATCATGGTTGTAAAATACTGTTTTCTTTGAACGAAATATTTCAATATTTTGTATTTATAAAGTTTTCGAGTGCCTGCTTTCAGATACTCTTTGAAAACTGTCAGTTTTCCAGTGTCTCTTGGGCATTCTGCACGGAAATATGATATATGTTCAGGTTAATTAATGCCTTTCTTTAAACCAAACTTTGTTTTTTGAGCTCAGAAGCGTCGTTTAGAAGCGTCCCCTGTTGATGTTCTTGATGCGTATGCCCACCTCCAGCACCTGATCGCCGGCTCCCGCCGGTGTGGTGCTGTTGCTGTTGCTCCCACTCCCGCCGCTACCACCAACTGATGTGCCGCCAGGCGGCGGGGCATTCGCTGTGGATACTCCGCCGCCGCCGGTGCCTGATGTTCCGTTGCCATTGCTGCCATCGCTTTGCGGCGAGTTATTGTTGTTGCTGCTGCTGCTGCCGCCTGTGCCCGAACTGGAACTGGAACCGGATCCTGGGTCAGCACCCGATTGGCCAGCACCCAGACGTCGCAGCACCATTGTGGTCGTGGTGGTTGTTGTGGTCGTCGTCTCCGCCGCCGCGGCAGCGCTAGCCCCGCTGGCCCCGCCACCCGATATTCCGGTGTTCAGTTTAAGGAGCTGCTGCTGATGGTGTCGATTGTGATGATTGTAGTTGATGGCCGCCAGATCGTGACCGGCGGCGGCGGCATGGCCATGCGAATGCGAGTGCGAGTGCAAGTGGGCGTGGGCGTGGGCATGGTTCGAGCAGCTGCCATTGCTGGTGGAATAGTCGTGGGGACCGCCGACCGTGTGCCGTCGCTTAATGGAACGGTTCTGTTTGTTCTGGATTTGCCGCTTCTTGGTCAGATTCATGTCAGTCTTCTCGTCCTTGGTCAAGCCGGTGGTGCTGGTTGCATTCACCGCCTGGCAGCAGGCCATGCCCACGGCTATCGCTGCCACGCCGCTCGATCCGCCGGATCCAGGGGCGGCGGTCGTCTGGGAGGTCAGATGTCGGGTGGAGTAGTTGCGGCAGTTGAAGCTGGCGCTCCGAAATAACCGATGGTCGCGTCTCTTCTTGTTGTAGCGCTCGAGAAAAAACGACGGCGAGGGGCGTTCGCCCAGCAACAGTTTCTCCTTGGGATCGCTTGTTGTGGAGCCCTCGGAGTCGTCCTCAGAGGCAGCACCACCACCGCCGGAAGCTCCTGCACCAGCTCCCACTCCCGCCGCACCTCCCGAGGCATTCCCTCTCTCGTAGCTCAGATAGTTGCTGCCAAATCTGGTATGCAGGCTCTTGGTCAGCGTGTTGACACTGCTCGAGGAGCTGCGCGGCGGCGGCATGACTCCGCCGCTGCCAGTTGGTGTGCTGCCAGTTGGCGTGGCTGCTCCGCTTGTGGGCGCTGTGGAGCTGCCCTGATGTATGGGCACCGTGGCCGAGTGCTGCAGCTTATGGGCGGCGGCCTTGAGCAGGCTCGGTGGCAACGGCTTGGACGATGGCTTTGATAGCTGCTTCTCATCCTCGTCATCGTCGCCGCCGCCAATCGTATTCGTGGCCGTGCAGGAGCGACTCAGGTGGAGGGACAGGGGAGCGGCATCCAGGGGATTGCAGAACTGATGGAACAGCCTTTCGGGCGACTCGTCCGCATACGGAATGTTCTCGGAGTGCATATGTAGCGGCTGGCCGAGGGTGTGGCGTCGATTCTTGGGAAAGTCACGCCCGGCAACGTTCTCATCGTTCGACTCGGAGCCGCTGCGCAAATTCCGCAGCTTGGTGTCCAGCGTGTCCGTGATGGTGGTGAGGGACATGGAACCTGCAGCATACAGATGTATGATGAAGGGAATGCGACACATACTCCTCTGACTGTCATGCTTACCCGTATCGCTGAGCCTGCTGCTGGACTCGTCGTCCGTTAGCAGTATCGAGACATCGACGCTGCTGCGCTGCTGCTCCTTGGCCAGATTCAGATTAAGATTGAGAGCCAGACTGCCAGCGGAGTCCACGCTGCCCGAGTCCTTCTCATCCAGACTGGCCTTGCGCGTCTGCTGTTGTGAGGATCGCGATGAGCCAAGGAAGCCGCCCGTGCTGCGCTTCTTAAGGGCGGCACTCTGCAGCAGTTTCGATGATGTGGCCGAAATGGAGGAGGATATGGCCGTCGTAGTTGTTGAGGAGGATGAGCTTAGCTTGGTTGTCGAACTGGTTGACGAGGAGGAGGCGGACGCCTTGCCGCTGTGCAGCGTTGAGCTGCTCGATGTGCTGGCCGTGCTGCTGGCCGAGGCCGATGCCGAAGCGGAGGCGGAAGCAGACACCTTGGCGTAGTCCAGCGACTGAAAGGGCAGAGAAATGGAGGAAACGGGTGTGGGCAGGAGCAGGGTTAGAGCCTGATCGCAAATGCTCTGCACAGCCTTGCGCTGTGCCCGTCGCCGCTGCTGGATGGTGGTGGTTGTGGTTGTGGTGGTGGTGGTGTTGATGGTGCTACTACTACTGCTTGTGATGGTGGTGTTTGTGGTGTTGTGGGTGGTGGTGGTGGTGGTGCTTGTGGAGCAGCTACTCCCGCTTACCAGAACACTCTCGCCGGAGTAAGTGTCCGAGTTGACGACACTCCGCTTGCCATGGGTCTTGCGTCTTAATTGCGGCATGAAGCGCGACGTGCGCGTCGTCGTCTCCCGCTCGGTGATTCGCTCGATCTTGGACAGATTGTGCAGCAGCATGCTCGTCTGATCCTCCTGCGTCTGCTGCTGGGGCTGCGCAGCGCTCACGGCGGCACAAGCGCCGCTCACCTCGGCCAGATCCGGCAGACTGCCGCCCTCAAAGAAATAGTCGTACTGCGGGAATGAAAATATAAGCTTTTAGATAGGAACTTAACCCTTTTAACTTAACTGTATGCTCCCCTTACCTGTGTAACCAGCAGCTCAACGATCCGGCACTGGTGCTTCATATCCTTGACCGCCGTTTCGAGCGTATCATTCGGCGTCCTGATGATCGAGGGACCAAAGATAATGGCCAGATTCTTGGGCTCCATCCGATTCACCTCACAGTTGTCGCTGACGCGGCAGAGATGCCTGATCAGGTGCTTCATGGTCTCGTAGGGATGTCGCGGCAGCGACTCGACAATCTCGCGCAGCAGCACGATCCTCTCCAGCCCGACCTTCTTGTCCGCCTCAATGAAGTTGATGTAGTAGCTGGCGGGCATCAGGGCGTCCGGCAAACTCCGTATGAAGAGCTTGAGCAGGCTGCTCACCACATTCACATCCTCCCAGCGCACATCCGTGGCACAGCTCTCGAACTGAAAGTCCTTGGTGTTGACCAGCTCGGAGAGCTCCGATATGGCCGCCTTGTTGCCGGGTATGCGATAGATGCCGACGACACTCAGGCCCTTGGTCTCAACAATATTGGTGCAGACCTCGACCAGGTGCGGGACGCATGGATTCAGCTTCGACATGGGACAGTTGCGCAGGGGAACGCCAATGGAACCGGTTTGCTTCGATGAGCAGCCAGAGGATGGCGATGCCAAGTCGTGCTGGTGGTGATGGGACACGCCACCACTGCCACTGCCACTGCCACTGCCACCGCCACGGCGGAAGAGTAAATCCTTCCAGTTTTTCGATTTCGGCGAGCCGAGGTCCTTGTCGGGTATATGCTTGTGCGACGACGACTTTCTAGCCTTCATCACCGGCGATATGGAGTCGCTGGTGGCGGCCACAATTGCCGCGGCCGCTGGCAGAGCCGAGACATGATGACCACCAGCCTCCGCTGAATGGGAGCTCAAGGGTGAGCTATCTGCGGCAGCTGCTCCTCCGGATTGGACATCGTCCAGGTAGCTGCTGCTGCTCGAAGTAGCAGCTGTTTTCTGCGGCTCCGCCATTTGCTTACCCGGCAGATGTTGGTGCTCCTGTGTGTGTGTAGTAATTTTATAAAGTTGATTGTTTAGTTTATAGTTTTCCCTTTACTTACATTATCATCGTAATTGAGGCTATCCTTCCACTGCAGCAGCCCAAACAGACGCTTCATCTCGTTGCTGCTCTTGGTCTTGAACAGGATTTCGGTGTAGGGACCACTGCTGCAGGTGGATGAAGAGGTGGATGTGGACAGAGCAGAGGCGGAGGCTGAACCGGAGGCCGTTGGTTCATTGGCACTGCTGCTGCCCGAGGAGGTGAGCAGCTGCTTGTCATGATTCTCTTCCAGGTTCAGCTCATTGCCCAAGGTGGCGAGGTGGGCGCCACTGGGCGATGGCTTCGACTGCATGCGGATCAAGTACTTCTTCTTGTCCAGCGACTCGTCGAAGAACTTAAAGTTTCTAATATCAAGTTCTATCACCTGATGGGCAGAAATCTGTTTATATTTCAATTATTTTCCCAAACTTTTATAATATTTACATTGTGCTCGGATTTGGCATGGCGGCCTGAGTAGATGCGCAGCAGATCACCCTTAATCTCCAGCTTCACCTGACGCCACGATCGGTACTCGGACATGCGCTGCATCAAAAAGTATGTGCAAGTTAAAATATATATATAGAAAGTTCTTATGATTTCGTCCTGCTTATATTCACCTTTCCGTTGATGCAGGAGGACTTGATCTCGATCTCCGTTTCGAAGGCCTCCAGCTCGTTGGGAACATATTTGCCATTTAGCTCGGCATCAATGTGAATGCTTTGGAAATGGAAACGAAAATAAATATAAATATTAAGATGAATATCAAGTTAAGGAGAGAAAAAACTCCTTCAACTCACCTGCTTCGCATGTCACTGCTCATGGAGGCCCGGCGACTGCCGTGGGCGGACAGACGCACATCCTCCAGGCCATTTGGCGTCTCAATGAACTCGTGGCCACCGCCAGTGCCTCCGATCACATCATAGGTGGGATCCGGATGCTCCTCAACCAGGGATTTTGTTTTATGCGGCTCCACAACGACGGCAGCCACCGGAATGGGTATGGAAATGGGCATGGGCGCCACGGCAACAGAAGCTGTTGCGGGTGCGGGTGCGGGTGCTGCTGCTGGTACAGATGGTGCTGGCGCTGGTACAGTTGGTACAGAATCCCCGCCAGCGGCTGCTGCTGCTGCCTCTGCTGCATGAAAGTCGGCCTCGTTGTTGGTGGCCCGCAAATAGGAGATCCGACGCATCGGTTTGCCTTCATCAAAGGAGCTCGAGGCCAATGGCTTGAAGCGTCGGACCACCACGTTGCCACTGGAGCTGCTGTCCGCAATGCCGGCCGCTGCAAGAATAACGGTGGAATGGATAAGGATTTAGTGGCTTAGCCTTCGTTTGGGTAATAATGAAATATTAACCGAGTGCGCTAATCAAAAGTGTATTTATAACATCCTTTAAATTAAAAATGTGCGAAAAATAAATCACATGTGGGGCTGCCTTTTGTCGTAGTCTAGTTATCCTTACTTAGTTTCTAAAATAAGAATGCGCTGCGTGCTTAATAACAATTATATTTTGAGCAGAGTGAAGTGGCTTTTTAAAAGATAATTAGGAGATAATTTGAACGATTTAATTTGGCATTTTCACAAGTTATTGTTTTAAAAATAGAATAAAGGATATTATAAGAGAGCTGCCGAAATTCCTTCACACTTTATTTAATGAAAGCGAAAATGATCAAGTATGTTTGCTTCGTTCTTTTCTTTTGTGCAAAATAAATACAAAACTTTGCATATTTCCAATCTTAACCTACCGCTGCTCTCGGCAATATCCGCCAACGTGGCCACGGAAGCCACCGTCTTTTCCGGCAGCGAAACAAACTCTGCACCAAAGAGAAATGCGTAATTTTAGAATTTAAACGTTTCGAAAGGTGAGAGAGATAGAGATGGAGATGGAGATATCTCCAAGTCAACTTACTACTGCTGGGTGGCGGCGGGACCGGATCAATGGTGGCATTTGCCAGCGTCGCCTTGTGCAGCTCCATTCGACTGCTGCTCTGTCCATCCACCGTCGTCGTTTGCTGTCCGCTCTGGTGGTACTTGGCCAGCGGATGCTGCTGCAGCGACTCGTACAGAATGGCACTCTGCTTCTTTACCGCCGTCGAGGTCGTTGAGGTGGAGGTGCTCGATGTACTGGCGGAGGACTCCAGGGCGTTGGTGTTGATAGATAGCGGCTTGAATGGATCAAATCCCTTGGACATGTGCGATACCAGTTTGCGCTCGAACCTGTTGGGGTTTTTTTTTTAATTAGTTTCAACTCTAGATTGCTCGAAGCCACCATTTTTTTAGGGATATACTTACACCTTATTGGTAACTCCAGTCTCCTGAAGCGTTTCAAAATAGTCGAGATCCTTGGCGTACTTGGCATTGTTATTAATCATAACCTGGCGGTGCTGCTGCTGCTGCTGGATCTGCTGGTGCTGCTGTTGCAAATGGTGGTGATGATGATGCTGCTCCTGCTGCTGCTGCTGCTGGTGGTGCATTTGCTGGTGGTGGTGGCTCACGACGCTACCCGGAGCTGTCGATGATCGCTGCACCAGCTTGCCACCGCCATAGAACATATCGTAGCCCAGAACAACCTGCTGCTGTTGCTGTTGCTGCTGCTGTTGCTGCTGCTGCTGCTGTTGCTTAAGAAGCGCTTGGTGGCGACTGCGTGGCGGGGGAGCCACCACCTGTACACCACCGGGCGGCGTGTGTGAGGGGAAAAAGTGCTGCTGGTGCTGCTGCAGATGCTGCTGCTGCTGCTGCTGCTGTTGTGCCGGAGACGACGACTGCGTCGCGTTGCCATTGGTCGATGAGGCGGAGGACAGGGATGCCGGCCCCGGCGACTTGAGGAACTCCTCCTTCTGCTTGATCGACTCTCGCAAGCGTATCATCAGGTCGCTGTTCTCACTGCCGCCGGATACTGGTCCAGAGCCCGACACGGAGACGGATCCGGAACCCGCATATAGCGCTTGACTAAGGGCCATCGATGACTTGGGTTGACGGGCGGTGGGAGTGGGCGTGGCTGATGCCGAACTGGCGGATAATACTGTTAAATTTGGCGGCTGATTGGCACTGAAAAAAAAATAAAATAAAAGTAATTAACATTCACTTAACTTAAAATATGTAATATGTAACATTTAAATAAATATACATTTTAATTTAATATTTTATTATATGTATCTATGTACACTTTAATGGGTTCTGTAATCAAAATATCACATGTTTCATAACACCCTTTGCTAAAGAAATGCAACTTATCGAGCGGAAAAGTCTGATTTGTTACATCGACAAAAATTGCGAAAGAATCGAAAATATTTCACCTTAGCGATATTATTAAAAACTATCATATGATTGTGTTTCGATATATTTAACCGATAAATATCAAAAAAAACCTATTTAATTGCTTGTTTTCTTTTTCCTAATACAAGTTCAAAATATTAACTTAAATATATAAAACGCAACTTTAAAATATCGATGTACATATCAACATAATTGCAAATATCAATAGTTTATCGATATATCGATAGTTTCTGTCGTACCTAAATTGACACAGTAAAAACTTATTAGAAATAAATGGTATTAAATATTTAAGCTAATTGAATTTACTTAAAATTTTATTAATTTAAATTTTTGCTAGATTTTTTTTAAATTATTATAAGTTTTTATAAATAAACTATAAGCCCTTTAACTTGCTTTCTAATAGTTGACAAGAAAGCTATAAAAAAAAAAATCTATTTCTTGGTTTTCTTTTTTGTCTGTTAATTTTTTTTTTTTAGCAATACAAAAAAATATTTGTCAATTGAATCGTCCGAATATCGAAATTGGCAATCGACCAAATACAGTACACTCAATGTCTGTAGCTCTCTGTGTGTGCCGCTTTTTCGACGGCAACGGCGACGGCACGTGCCATCGTCAGTCAGTCACTCGCTGCCGCTGTCGTCATACGCGGCGCATGCGCAATATTCGGGATCGCGTACGCTGATCACGCTTCTGCTGCCCGCCCTCACTTGGGCATTGCCAAATTCCGGATTCCGTTGCCATATAAAATATTATAAATATATATTTATATATATATCACCCTATTTTATTCAATTTTCATTGTCCATAATCGTCTGTTTATTTTGTATATTTCAAGTGCAAGTGTTTTAATAGCTCAATGCCTCTGCATTTTCAGGCAGTCATCCAAAGAAGTCTTTGATCAAATATTCACAGGTGTTTGCAAATCAAATGTTTCTTGTCAAAAACAAAGGCGGAAGAAGGAAAGGTTATAAAAGTATTTAGAGAAATTTTAAAATATTTATAATTAAATATTTTATACTATATTTATATTTATATCTCCATATAAATTATCATTTATTTGCTTCCTATCTTATCATCTCCCCGTTAGTGCCTCACACACTGTTAGTCTGTCATTTTCAGCCACAAAGTGTTGCATGAAATACCTGTTTCAATATAAACCCAACCATGACTGCCTGCTGAGTATTATTCAGAAACTGAATAATGCATTTAACACAATCATTAGAAGCAAAAAAAAAGGATACTTTTTATAGAAAAAAAAAAAACAAAGATGAAGACTATAAAGGTGTACTAATATATACACCAACTTAAATCCAAGTTAAAATATGATTATTATCATTGAATTATGAGGAATTTATAGCGTTTAATCCAAACAATTTTTTACTGTATTCCCAATTTGGAATCCTGTAACCAATTTAATTTTTAAAACGTTTCTACAATTCAATTTAACTGAACTGAAAAGTGTGTAAAATTTTATTACAAACTGCAAATAAAGTTTGCAACAATTTTGCAGTAGAAAACCAACTTTCACACACACACAAAGTGATTAGTCAGAATCCTGTGCACTTTGCCCGAAAGACATCCCTAATTGACAGGGAATATGAAGTTGATAAGTTCACGGCTAAAAGCCTTTTGTGATATGTGTGCAAATGCCAAATTATTGACCGGTGTAAGTGTGTGTGTGTGTTGTGGAACTTTTCCACCTGCTGCTCCGGTGTATCGGTATCCGGAACCAGGACACGATGGCGATGCCATCAGGACACACACAAACACACACAGCCGGTGTGTGCACTCAGCAAAAACTGAGCAGAAGGCCAATACAAATTAGATTTGGGCCGTAGTTTAAGTGGCTGAGAGCAGGCCAAATAATTGAATTCCGTGTGCCACAAAGGCAACAGAGAAAGGCAGTAAGAGAGAAAGAGAGCGGGGCATTTGCCTATCAAGCTCTTGCCCCGGTGGCTGTGGTGCCACTAGAAATGGCAAATTAGTTTAACTATGCGTCCGCTTCCTGCTGTGTCCCGAGATCCCTTTATCCAGAGAGATACCCTACTCGGTGTTAAATGAAAGTTCAAAGCTAAAAATAGTCCAGAGATAGTGTGTGCGCGTGTGTGTGTGTGTCAGGATATTTAATTCAATTCGCTTTTAAAAGCCTTTCCCACACTCACGAGGCTCTTGAAAACCCCGGCAGACTGTCTGTCAAGGTCAAAAGGTAATGAATAGATGGCCCCGCACCGCCCTGGCCTGTGCTAACCTGTTCCGTAACCCTTTCCCCTTTCCTCTCATATATCAAGCTCCCTTCCTGCCACGGGATCATGTTTCACAAGCCGGAGAATAAAGAATATCGCTCTTTCCCTGTCGCGCTTAACACACACACACTCATCCGTGTCAGTGGCGCATTTCCATTGCCTAACTTTCAGCGAACAGTGGAGTAAATTTTATAACTTTTACTTTAATTGAGTGGAATATATATTTGTTTAATAGTTTTACTCGATATGAAAAATGTATCAATATACTATATATTCAGAGGTGATTTTGTATATCCAGTAAAATATTAAAAGAAATATCGAAATAATATAACTAGGTATAAGAGTTTGTATTGAAAAAATCGCGGGCTGCAACCACTGTGCAGCAGGAGAGAGCAGGTACGCAGGCAGCAACGGTAAAGTTCTCTGCATCAGAAGCGCGTGTCCACCCGCCTCCCGCAAATGAATGTGTGATTGTTGGTGTGCGAGTGCTCAATGGCATTATTATCTATGCATAAGCTTTGAATATAATATTCGATATGTGCACATATGTATGGGTAAGTAGATGTGCTCCACTGAACGAAATTAAGTGTCCCATCTAATTCTTAGTATTAATTTTATACAGTTTATTACAATTCTAAATAATAAATTAAAATATACTGAAAAATATTTAATTTAATGTTGGAATATCGATATTATTCATAATATCAAAATATATCAGAAAAAGTACACACACATATCACAATGTTAATATAACCAAATATATAAATATATATTTTTTTTCAAATATCGACGTATCAATATTTTATGCCTTTCCAAAATTGTCTCACAATTAAATATACAAATATTTACAAAATGTAATAGGTTCCCAATGTCCTGCATCGTGAGTCACAGTATGACCAGAATGTAAACAACGCATCAGTACATTAGGTCACGAAATTTAATTTATTTATTTTTATTTTTCTATACAATACCGATTATTTTACGATATCCCATTTTTCCCTATCCACTTTTAGCCACAAAAAGTAAAAAATTATAATATACATAATACTATTTATGGCAAGTTCCTACAAATTTCTTTCTATGTATGATCTATCAAAACGGTGGCACAAGTGACTCGCATACAATTCAATTCGATTTGATTCAGCACAGTCACAGACACATCCCAGAAGCACCAGTCCATAAAAGTATGGTTGGTGCATATCGATAAAAGGTGGCTAGCGAATTAGCCGTATCTATATAAAGGGTACAAATACCCGTTCACACATACATTTTGTATACGTACAAAGGTTGGGAGAGAGCACAGGTTTCAGGGACTTTTTTAATTTTTGATTTTTATTCTATTCTATTGATCCAATTTTTTACAGGAATATAATTAATCCTGTTTCATAAAGGAAATGCTAAGACGGCTAGGCAAATCGAGTGTTTTCTGTATGTCTATAAGCTGGGGTCTCTCTTTTCTCTCTTTTCTCTCTTTTCTCTCTCTTTCTCTCTTACTAGAGAACTTCGCTTCCCTTTCTCTGTGTGGAATTTCGCGCTTTTATTGTCTGCTCGTTGTGAGCTATCCATTGTGGCATTATTTTTTATTTATTTATCTTTTTTTTTTTTGTTGTCTGATTTGCGTTTTGCCAACTCTTGCGACTCTTTGCAATTAACAAGTCATAAATAAAAAATTGTTGACACATTTGATAAGCAACAAAAGCCACAGGGGGAGTGGCGCGAGAGTAAAAGAGAGAACCTGTCAACACACGCGCACACTCACTTCCCTTTTCTCCCGGTGTGCGATTTCTCATTTTGTTGTCGAAATAGCGACCGCCGTCGCAAATTCCTTACTAATTTTTATTTGTCCCACTAAAAAACAAAATTAAAAAGGTTAACAAAATAGGTTCTGGGAAATACAAATGCTCTGTATTTCTTGTATATTTAACAATCCTTTCATGGCTATTACTTATTTGTAGTTGTTTTTATTTACTTTTATTACAGAGCTACGCTAAAAACAATATAAATGAATAAGATGCGTAACGCCTTCTTATTTAATCTAATTTTTTTCGGTTTGTCTTGTCAATATTATTGCTTTTACTTTACTTTTTTAATGAAACCTAATTCAATTATATTTAATTTATTGAAAGAATGAAAGAAGACACACTCTACTCCCAGGTCTGTGAGGATAGGAATAGGGTTTCCTCTGTTTCCTTCCAAACTGATGGAGCCCATTGATTTGAACCTTTTTCAAGGCCACAAGCGAAACCTTTGCACAAGTCACGTTCGTTGTTGTCTTGCTTTTTGCTTTTAATTGTGGCCAGAGTCGGTTTCAACGCTTTGATCTCGGTCTTCATTGAAAAAACACTTGAACTTTTGATCTAATGTTTTCTGTGTAAGTACTCTTTTTTTTGACAAGGTTTCTCGCAAATTGTAGTTTCTTGTTTAGCCCATCACCATTTTCACTGAAACAAAAACAATATTAACTATGTACAAACTTGATTACCTTAAGGACAACACAACTTGAAATTAGAAATAAAGAATGGCAAATTAACCTGCTTTCAATATTTGAATCGATCTCGAAACGTATCATTTTCATGTGAACACGAATCGGCTTTTTGTCGCCGCCATTAAGTGGCAGGGCATACATTTTTCTGGCAGTGCACACCCACAAAACGTCGTCAAAACAGGGAGAATAATTCCGTCATAGCACACTAAAGCACTAATCAAAAAATAAAATGCTTATAAATATATTAAAATTACAAGTAATTTCGTTTTCCGCGTATCACAAAATCTGAAATCTGCGCGAACCGCTCGCCATCGTCAACTAAACTAAAGTACAACGGCAAGTCCATGCGACTAAACTAAAATAAAAAAAAGGGAAAAATAAAAAAAATTACAAAAAAGAAGGCGCAACAAAACACAACAACAAAAAAAAAAAAGAAAAACAAAATTGGCTTTGTGTGTGCATGTATGAAATTTGTATTAAAAGAGAGCTCAGCAATTGAAAGAGACCCATTGAGTGGGCAGTGAACGAGTGGCGAACGACCCACCGACCGATGATCCCCGTCCCATATGGATTCCCTTTCTTCACTATATTAATACAGTGCTCTTTTTATAGGATTAAACATATTAGGAAGCAGGCATTTTTTTGGAAATTAAGAGGAAAATCTTACAACTTTTAAATAAATTATTATCTAAAATTAAAAACAGTGAGAACAACAAATTATCTCCAGTTTTCAAGAATTTGCAGAATAAAAAGTTGTTCTCATACATATATATATCTTAAGCAGTTTCTAAAGAAGTATATTTTTTAGTTTATATTTTAAGTATACAAGTATTTAAAAATTTAAAAAATATTTTTACATTATTTTTAGTCGTCACCTCCGAGTGATTACTGTACTTTATAACCAATAAATAGATAAATAAAGAAGAAGGACTAAGGCCAAGTGGGAAGGGTGATGGGAGGTGGTAACTGCCCACGGTGTGGTGGGCACAGGATGGGTGCCAGCGAATCAGCGAGAGAGTGCGAGAAGTGAGAGTGGGAGAATGGTAGAATGGGAGAGAAAGAGAGAGAGACTCCAACTCGCAATCAGTATATCACTATCAGTCACCGACTGACCAAATATAAGCCCCACTTCACCCTCCCTGCGCGCCAGCACCCTTCGGCGACTAACCTTGCCTTGTTTACTTATTTACCGAGTGGGTGGCAGGCAGAAGCGAGCCGGCTGGCGGGGTGGCAAAAGGGGGGCGACCAGTCCACCCAACCACAGGGCGCATACGTAATTGTCGAGTAGTTAAATTTTGTACGAGGCACAGTGGGCCAAAGTCAAGCAGATCGTAACACTATAACTTGCTGAGTATAAAAATAAAGCTGCAAGCAGTGACAAACTGTGGATACAATATTGATATTTTAACTATTTGACCTTAACACTTTACAGATATCTTAAATAGTAAATATTTAGAAATAATAAACAAACATAAATATCGATAAGAATATAATATGGATGTTTTATTTATTTGACTTCAATAATTTATCGATATCTAATTTAATTTGATAGATAAATATATTTAATAAACAAATTTCAATAATTTATATAAATATCGATATAAAAAATATAATATCAATATTTTAATAATTTTATCCCATCATTCAATTTCTGTTTAATGTTATTTGATATTGAAATATCTTTTAAATATTTAAATTTAAGTAAATGAATTAAAACAATAAATAAATATAAATATCGATATCTGGAATATAATATCGAAATGTTAATGATATATCATATCAATAGATAGATATTTCATGTGATTTGAAGGCACAACTTTTTGAAATAACAATAAATGATAATTAGTATTATTTCACATACTTATAAAACTTAAAACATTATTTTGTTTTCACTTTAAGGGGAAAATAACATTTTTCTAAAGGTGATACTATATTTTCATCATCAGATACATATCCACAGTGCACGCAATGCCGCGCATCAAGAATTAAGTTTTGCATTTCCGATGACATATTTTCGTCAGCCATCAATCAATCAATGAGTCAGTCGATCAATCAATCAATCAATTTAGTGTGTAAAATGCGTATGCAAACAAATAACCAAAAGGATAATGCGAAATATATACTGTTTAATCCGACTGACTATGGTTTTACACGGAATTCTAAATTTCTTAGAATATTACCAACTCTGTAGCTGTTTTAAATTTACTTTAAATTATAAAGAAAATCATTATATTATTTTTGAATTTAATCAAAAACAAATTACTCAATTTATTTTTTTATTGTGGACTTTTTTTTCTGGAATTCCTACAGCCATTTCTGCAGTGGAAACAAGTTAAGTGGCATGGTTGGAATGCCTGAAGTAGTCAATAATTTACATAAAATGCCGCGATTCGCAAGATCAGCTCCATCTCAATCTGAGTCGTCTCAATTTCAATCTCAAAAGCCCGCGGAATATATACATCTCTTTGCCTCTCTCTATCTCTCTCAGATGAATCTTTCCCTCTCTCTCTCTGACTCTCTCTCGACCCTCGACTCTTGGCTCTTTCTGTAGGACAAAACGACGACTTGATGTCTGCGAGAATTGAAGGCATTATTTTTTCCCCATTCTTTTTCGAAATTCTTTCATGGCACCCCGTCCCGTCCAGTCCCGTTTCGTTCCGTTCCGTTCACTGCTATACAAAATTCAATTAAATTTATCGTAATCATTTAACAATGGAGAAGTTTGCAGTTCAACAAATTCATTGTTATAGTTGTTGCTGCGAGACGAGGTGTCCATTTACACTCGCGCTGGGTGTATAAGGTTATGCGGTTATTTGAGTATTTCATTTCATATTTTATTTTTTTTGCCGTTTGCCTTTTCCCCCATATTCATTTTCTCGATTAGTCAATGGCTTTTTGTTACTGTACCTATAATAATTGATTTATTTATTCATATTCATATTCATGTGCAACCACACTGCGTATACGCAATGCGGCAGACGGGCGAGGTGATGGCGATGGTGTGTTGAAAAATGTTCGATATTGCGCTTTGAATATTAAAATAATTCTCAGTCATTTACATGGACACACACACTGAGGGCAAACATTTTGCGGTTGCACAGCCTTCAGTCAGCTTTCAGCTAAAATAAGGACAGTTGTCTTATATAGTTTATGGTAAGCTATAGTTATCACTCAATTAAATGGTTAAACTATGAGGGAATTACCTGACTGACAGCTTTCTTCTAGATTTTCACCCAAACTTCTCTCAATCAGTCTCACGTAATTTGAAAATTGCACATGCAACCAACTGGAAACGTGACAAACTTTCCAACGAAAATAAAACAAATTGCAAACAAAGACAGATGATAGTAGAGTGAGAGTTTTATGGGGCAGCAAACACAAAAATAAATGAAAAATAAAACGAACAAAGCCAAGAAGTCTATAGAAATGTGTTCTAATTATCATTTAGGGAATATTTTCAATATAAAAAAACCTAAGTAGCTTTCTAAAAATCAAACTACATAACCCAAAACCACATTTTTTTCCAAATAGTTTTCTCAAAGCGAAAACAAGGAACAGTGAACAAGTGGCTTAAACTTTATTATTTATAATTCTCTCATTACTGCTGACGTCACAGGCACACTTTTTATAGAATACTGAAATAATAAATAATTTTTGCACATCTACACCAATACACAGGCGTTGCCGGGAAATGTGGAAATACACCCATATAGATATATATATGTATGAAAGAAATGTTCATTCAGAACAGGCAGAGACACAAAACAATGACAAATATGCATGGAAAATATACGCGAGAGACGAGAGATGAATGAAATGAGACAAGGAATGGGAATGGGGAATTTGCGAAATGAGAACGCAAATGTTTGGAGAGAAATGGTGGAGAGAGTGGAGTGGATGGAGACCACAGGCGGGGGAAAATATGAAATCACCAAAAAGGCCGCACCGCAGCCACAATGGCGACCAATATTTGTCTGCTGATTCTGTTCTATATTTTATAGAGCTATATAAGGGAAGAAGAGGGGATATGGGGATGGGATTGGGGGATGGGGAAAGCAAGCGGTGATGGCATTCGCTCATAATCATCAACATTATCATCATAATTATTTCCATATAAATAAATGAGAGTGACAAGTGACAAAAGAAAAACCAACCGAATGAAACAAGTTTAGTTTTCTCGCCTGAAAAAACCTAATAAATGTAAAGACTTTGGCTAACGCAATTGCGAATAATTTTATAATCATAGAATAACCAAGAAAAAACGCTCACCAAATGTACTTTTATCTTTGTTTCAAAGTCTTAACATTCAGTGCAGAGCTGAAGGGACAAAGGTTCGTTACAATTGCTTTTAATTTTTTGCATTGTTGTTTATTAGGCGGTCAGTTTAATGTCATTTAGTGTTCGTTCATCAGCTTAATTTTCATCTCTGACATTTTTTTATTTGCAGTTTTTCTCAATTTGTTTCGTTTTCCCCCTGAAAAAGCATTGGTTCGCAGGTAAACCCTCTCCTCATGCCACACTGCTTACTGCATTTCTCGTTTCCAATTTCGATTATTGAGGTTTTCACTTATTTTTTTGAGTTTTTTTTCTCTTTTTTTTTATTTTGTAGCTGGCAATGAAAGTGAAATAATATGTGCAATATGCATATATACACTCACACTCAAAGGCGGTGGAAGGGGAATAAAGACGAGGTGGCCGCCTCTCAACTTTTGCCATCATAAATCACAACCGACTGCAACAGTGGGGCGCGTAGAAAAATTACAAAAATTAACAAATTCATTGAACGAATTCACCGAACGAATTACGAATAAAATTACAATATTTGTAATGAGTAAATGTAAAACAATAAAGATTTTAAGGAAAATAATATACGAAACACATATTGTTTGTATTTTTGTAAGATAATCGGTAAACAGAGGAAGGAAAAATCTGATATAATATATACAGTTGCGGCAAAAAAAATAGCACTGCGTCATATAAAATTCTTTGATGCAATACATCTTTTGTTTTTTTTTGTAATTGGTTTAAAAATTTTGTTGTTCAGTATAGGCTTACATGTGATCTATCTGAGAGTAATGTGTTTATGGTCAATTTGCGTACGGTTTTTTCTGTATAAGGCATATTAGCAAACGAAGTTCAAAACAGAGCGGCAAAAAAAATAGCACTGAAGACGGTTTTTTTTAGATTCCGAAGAACAGACTGCAGGTGTTCGGTGGACATGATGATTGTTGTTGTGTAAATGCATTGTATTGCGAAGTCGAGTCGACACTCTATCATTAAGTTCAAAAAAATTATTAATTTTGGGTCGCGGAAAGCATTGTACTGACGAAAATAGGAAAATCATTAAAAAGCTTATTGAGGAAGACAACACCTACGCTCAGGTGGGGCAAATCGTCGGTTGCTTCAATAAAATGATTAGTAATGCCTTAAATTATAAAAATAAACCAGAAACACGCGGTAGAAAAGCCGCAATGTCTAATTTGCTGGTGAACAGACTGGTTCGCGAGTGCAAGAAGGCCCTCTTTAAGCCGGCTACTGAGCTAAAGAAGGAGCTTAACATATCGGCTTGCATTAAATCAGTTCGGAATCGCTTAAAAGATTATAAATTAAGTGCCCGCAGTCCGAGAAAAGTTCCACTTTTGAATGCGAAGCATGTGGCAAACAGAATAGAGTTTGCCAAAGAGCACCTGAATTGGCCGGCAGAAAAGTGGAGAAACATCCTATGGTCGGATGAAAGCATAATCGTGCTATTTGGAGGAAGAGGATCTCGATCCTATGTACGGCGACCCCCCAATTCGGAATACCGCCCAAGGTTCACCTGCAAGA
>VNJS01006655.1:0-20172 GCA_008042575.1 Drosophila watanabei | reverse complement strand
TTAATCGGCTGATAGCTTTAACCCGACCTTGGAGCTTGCTTTTCAGTACTTCTAGTACAGATTTATTTTTTGTTTCTGTTGTCATGTTTTTTGCTTTCAATGAAATAATTTATGAATTTATTATTATATTTTTTATATTTTTTTTGTATTTATTATTATTTTTTTTTTTATTAAATTGAATGTTTAAAATAATTTTTTCTCAATCAGACAAATGAAGATTTAGTAAACTTTCGAATCACTAATTATCAAATTAAACGAAAATATATTAATATTTAATTAATAAATTAATATTTTAATATTAAATTATTAAATTATTGTTCGAATAGTTTATTATTTTCTGATGGGAACAACAACGAAAAATTATTTAAATCGAAAATCAAATCACGCAGTATCAAAATTAAAAGTGGGTGCAAATGACGCCAAAAAAGGGTATACCCGCCGAATACAGGGTAGCGCGTCACTTGGCGGTCAGCTAATCTAAGCGCGGAAAACGAAAAGGGCCCAACAACAACAACGTTTGCACCGGTATACAAGCGAAAGCGAAAACGAAAAAGTTGACCGCTGCAGCTGCTGTATACAAGGCTTATTTGTCTGTAATGGTGTGCGGCTTGGATTAACTTCCCAACTATTAATGCGAGTTTCAACGAGAACGAGGAGAGGTGGCAATACAATATAAAAATCAAGTAATTGTTGCGTCCAAAGCGATTCAGTATAGATAAATGTGTATGTATTTTAAGAGAATATATATATATATAATATAATATAATATAATATAATATTATAATATAATATATAATAATATAATTTTCATGCAAATCTAGCTCTACTATATTGATACGTATGTGCCAAGAATTGAAAGCGAGGTCCAATTTTTCAGCACAAAACAATAAATAAATATTAAATTGTTTCCAACTCTAGCTTTCAATTTTTTGCACAAATACCTCTTTCTTCTGATTGCGGTATTTATATATATTTCCAACAGCTACTTTCCTTTGGTGAGCTCCCTCGGTGATGGCTGGAGTTCGGCGAATATTGTTAATAACAAATAGCGCGCCGCGGGCAACAATTATTTATTTTAATAACAAATACTTTTAAGTGCACAGAAAAAAAATGTATAATTTTTTAATTGCACTTTTTATTTGTATGTCACTGTCACTTGTAATTTTGTGTCACGGTCACTTTTAATTTGTTGCCTTTTTTATTTAAAACAATTCTTGTCCACCCGGGGGCGCCATGAAATTTCTAAATAGTTTTTTAGAAATTAAAACCGAAAAAAACTTTGTGGCAAGAAATTATTTTATTTGGCAAGACGATAAACGAAAAGACGTGCGCTCGATCTAAATTCAATTTTTCGACAAATTCTTATATTTCACACAAGAGAACTTAAAGCCTAGCTTGACGACGATTGGCGAAGGCGGGGCAAATTCGCAACGAGCGAAAGAGAGCTTTATTGTGCTCCCGCCTTCGCCCTAAACTACCTTATACTAGACTTCAAAGCAACAAAACAAATTCAAAATTAAACTCAAATGAGCCAACAATATCATTTAGGTCATTAAGGATGTGTTCACCGATTAAGCCGTCAAAATCGTTGTGAAAAATATATTCTAGCAATTCGCATCATTATTATTAAGTCCAATAACTCAGCGGGCTGCTTGTTCTGCCCTATGCCTTTAATTGTACTGTTTGTTGACATTTTTGTATTGGTGCTAGCTGTATTATCTTTAATAAAATGTTGGTTGGGTTGGCATCTAAAGTTTGGTTTTCTAAACACGTCCGGCAATTTTTTTAGCCAGCCTAGAAGTAGTTTGCTTATGAGAATTCTCGTTATTCTCGTTATGTGCGACGATTGCGAGTTGTTCAGTTGTGTTCTGATTAAGGTCACTGCAATTTGTTCGGTAATTCGGTTTATTACCTCTAGTCTTACGAATCATATAATTTTTCTTAGTTTGGTTGTTCAAAGAAAATAAAAGTGTCGCACATTTTATGTATGCCCTTGAGCTGGGTACTTCTGATGTGGTCGCCGGTAATTTTCCACTGTCGCCTCCTCTGCGAAAGATCTTCTACAGTTCTCTTTTCGGATTACCGAGTATTCCAATGCACGTGATGGTTGGTGCAGTAATGTTATTTCTTTTTCAAAAAAAAACTTTTTTTTGCTTTTATCCTCGTCGCCAATTATGTTATTGCCATTAGAAATAACTATTTTTGTCAAACTTTTATTTAAGTGTTTTTTATTGGTGCCGTAATGTGTAATCTTCTAATTATGCAATACTTAAGTAGGTAGCTTTTGAGTCGTGATCTGTTTAAGACTGCTTACTGATCTAGCTTTAGGTTTTGGGAAAGCTAACAATAGATCGAAAAGCTAGAATATAAATATACTGGTTCGTATAAAGTAACGAATTAGGAGATAGAAATAATATTATAATGACGAATAATAAAAACAAACAATTCATAGACTAAAAATTGTTGTTTCTTAATCGTATTTAGCATGGCCATACATAGATATACATTGAATATTCCATAAATAAAAATAAATATTCATGATTTTATTTTCTTTGTCGTTACTGAGTACGATTATAAATATAAATAAATAAAACAATAATAAATTCAAATAAATAAAAAAAAAATAAAAATAATAATAGGAACTAAAATAACGTCATATAAATACGTTATTTTCCAATAGGAGGGACACTTAGTGTATACACTTATGCGTACTTTGTATATAAAAAAGAATTTTGCGCCAACGCTATCTTAGCATAAGCCACAATAATATGTTGTTATGTCAATGATAAACATATAAGGTGTTACGGCCTGCTTGTTATGTCAATATGTTGTTATGTCAATGATAATCATTTAAGGTGTTACAGCCTGCTTATTTTTTTTGAACAACCTGGACGGAACAACTAATAAACTCCTTTTTATCTCCCATACTTAGGCTCGGGGCATGGCTGGAAGCACCCCTAGTTGCAGTTGGAATCCCCCTTGGCATGTGTTCATGTTGGCTTCATCCTGGTCCTTGGCTCATCCGGTCATCTTCAAGGAACTGTTAAGCCGTTTGCAGAAGACGGAACTTCACTTCGAATCACTACAACTGCTACCAAAAACGATGTTAAGACCCATTTGAGCACCAAATTAAATGTTTCTGCTGCCTAATTTACTCTTCTCTTAGTTAAGCTTTAATTAATGATATATCTTCGTTTTAAATTACACTTTCTGATGTATTATTTAGTAGGGTTCTTCATACATCTGAACGGCCTGAACATGCCATCGCTCATGAATTCGTCAATAAAATAAGCCTCGGGCTCTTGGACCTCAGATGCCCTTCCCTAGGCCTCCAAAAAACAAACTGATTCGTTTTTCCTACACTATCAAAATGTTCGTAGTTTACTGGGGAAACTCAGTAAACTACACGTTAATATTGTCCCCTTTACGGAAACATGGCTTAACTAATCTGTCTCTGATAGTGAATTATTTGCAGGCAACTATGTTGTCTATAGGCGTGAGCGTCCAATGCTCTTTAGAATTTGTTGCAGTTCATATTCAAGTTATCCCTCCACGGCTTGACACTTATAAATATCGACAACACTTATCTGTAATCCAGAGTATTCATTCGGCTCTAGGTGCTTATGAACATTTTATTGCCTTGGGTGACTTCAACCTTCCATCTATATCTTGGATGTCCTCCCCTGACTCTAATGTTATCATTTCCACTGCACATCATAATTTAATTCACGGTCTTACTGATCTTTCATTGGGACAATTGAACTTTATACGGAATCGTTGCAATAAAGTCTTAGATCTAATTTTCGCGTCGGAGTTTGAACTTTATACGGAATCGTTGCAATAAAGTCTTAGATCTAATTTTCGCGTCGGAGTTTGCCAACGCTTGTGTCTCAAGAATTGACCCTCTCTCCTGCCCTGAGGACGCTTATCACTCCACACTAGAGATAACTCTAGAAGCCTCGGCTCCTTAACTCCCATGCTCCGTAGCGGAACCAGTCACTTTTCGCTGCTTTCGCAGAGCTAATTTGTGCGACGTGAATACATATTTATCTTTAGCCGATTGGACTTTTTTGGACTCCTCTACTGACGATCCCTTAAACATGGTTGAGCGTTTTTATGTCGTACTTTATTCTGCCTTTGACATGTATGTTCCGTCGTTTCCCTCTCCTGACGTCTCGCGTAAGCTTTCCTGGTTTTCCCGTCGACTTTCATATTTAAACAAGAAAGGAAGCTAACTTCGGCACGCCGAAGTTTGTATACCTTTGCAGATTTCAATTGCATTAAATATAATTTAACCCTATCTATTTTACAATTTTACATTTTTTAGTATAATTTTTTTCTTAAAATTTTCCAAACCGTTCCAATGGGAGTTATATGATATAGTAGTCCGATTTTTATAAAATTAAATGCGAAAATCTGAATCAATGTATAAAGCTTATAACCGAGAGTTAATCAAGATATGTTAAAAAACAGTGAAGTTATAATTTTTTTTCTTAAAATTTACGGATAGTTTGTATTGCAGCTGTATGATATAGGTGACCGATCCAGCTCGTTCCGACATATATACGAGTGAGAGTTTATAGAAGACTATTTACAAAGTTTAATTCAGATAGCTTCAAAACTGAGGGACTATTTTGCGTAGAAACGGACAGACAGACAGACAGACGAACATGACTAGATCGACTCGGCTGTTGATGCTGATCAAGAATATATATACTTTATATGGTCGTAGATGAGTCCTTCACTGAGTTGCAAACTTCTGACTGAAATTATAATACCCTGCAAGGGTATAAAAATGTGAAGTCTAGACTTGTTAAAAAATTCAGAAGAACCGGGCTGTAAGTCGACCATGCCAAATATTTAACAGCTCCGAATGTTACAAAAATTACCTAAATAGGTGTAGTTTTAGGTTCATCCTAAGCAATTTTAAGCGTTTGTGGATTCTAAACGAAAGTCGCAAGCTTTTCCAGTCTTCATCTCAATACCGAATCCGTTTCTAATGAGCTTGACATCGCGAACTTATTCGCAAAATTTGTTCAGTGTACGTATTCATCTGTCAGTTTCGAAACATGCTCATCGTATCCATATTCTCTACCGCACTCTAATTGTATTTTTATGCCCACTATCTTTGAAGGTGATGTTCTTCATCTTAAAACACTCAAGCCTGCTTTCTCTTCGGGTCGAGATCTTCTACCTAGCGTGTGTGTGTTGAAAAATTGCACTCTAATTGTATTTTTATGCCCACTATTTTTTAAGGTGATGTTCTTCATCTTAAAACACTCAAGCCTGCCTTCTCTTCGGGTCGAGATCTTCTACCTAGCATGTGTGTGTTGAAAAATTGTGCAAGTGCGCTATGTAAACCATTGTCTTAACTGTTTCACTTGTCCCTTCAGCTCTCATTTTTTCCTGAATGTTGAAAGGAATCTTTCATAATTCCTCATCACAAAAAGGGTAGTAAATCAAATATTGAAAACTATAGAGGAATTGATAAACTTAGTGCAATCCCCAAGTTTTCGAATTCTTAATTTCTCAGCTTCAGCACCAATGCGGCTCAAAAATGTCTCCCTCACAACATGGCTTTGTGAATTACAGATCTACTACCACAAATCTTCTCGAGTTTTGTGCCATCATTGGAAACGATTTCAAAAACAACATCCAAACTGACGTTCTATTCACAGATTTCAGCAAAGCTTTTGACTCGGTGAACCATTAGCTATTGTTAAAAAAACTTTTTCTTCTGGCTTTTTCCGAAACACCGGTTATTATACTTCTAACTGCGATGTAGAGATAAGCGGTAAACGCACTGCACAAGAAAAGAAAGGCAAAGCGGGTTGTCATTGGGACAATTGAATTTTACAAAAAGAAGTATTGTGATAAAGTCTTAGATCTTTCAAGAATTGACCCTCTCTCCTGCCCTAAGGACGCTTATCACCCCACACTGGAGATAACTCTAGAAGCTTGATTTGGCGAACCACAAGCTACTGCTGAAAAAAACTTGTACTTCTAGGTTTCCCTATTCGGCTAAATAATTTGATCGCAACATATTTATCGAACCGTATTCAGAAAGTTGCTTTCAAGGGTTCATTCAAACCGTGTTCTCGTAACTTAAGGTGATCCTCAGGGGAGCCACATTGGGACACTTCTGTTTGGCATTTTCATTAACGACTTGCCGAAAGTGGTTTTACACTCAGCGTAAAGATGTACGCAGATGATGTTAAGCTATGTTTGTTAAACTATGATGAACTCTGATTCTCATATTCTTCTACAGACTGATTTGAATAACATGCAGTCCTGGTGCATCAACAATTTGTTGTTTCTCAACAACTCTAAATGTAAATTTGTGTCTCCAATTATTTTATAGGGACGAGTGACCTTGAATGCATCTAGTCAGTATAAGATTTTGGAGTTTTGTTTACCGATAACTTAAACTTCTCTGTTCATATTGGCGTAATAGTTGGTAAGCTAAAGCTAAAGGAGTTTGATGATCCCTACACCACAAAACTACTTTATATTTCTCTTGTTCGCCCTTTTCTTGAATATTGTTCGTGCGTATGGTCCCCTCAATATGCGAATTATCAAGACCTTTTAAAATCAGTACAGAAGCAATTCGTTTGTTTGCTCTACGGGGTTTAATTTGGGATCCATGTCGTCGCCTTCCTTCCTCCCCTTCCTGAAGGATATGCGGACCTGCCACGGTGTAATGTTCATACATAAATTAATAAATGAAAAGTTTCTTCGATCTATATGTTAAATTTGCTGCGGCCCTTAGTCCCTGCAAAGCCTTCGCGACACCTTGGGCCTATTGCTCTTGAGACTTGCAAAAGAGATTTGATCCCTTTCGCGTTTTATGTTCCTTGTATATTGAATTTTATTTATAGTTACATGTTGAAATGTTCTTTGATTTAAAGTCTAATAATGTCTTAAGACACCTAGCCTAACCTCTGCCCACCTGATGTGAGTCGGACCACATCCTAAAAAGACACTCCCTTCTTCGATCAGAGGTAAGGGTATGGCTTACTATAGCAGACTTTTGCTATTGCTAAATAATTAAAAATAAAAAAGTAGTAAGAAAATGAGAACATTCTCCAGGTTCGAGGTAAAGTCGGCTACGAATCCAAACAAAGCAAAGGCGCGACTTTTGCCAAAAATGCACAGCAGAATCTGTGGTAACGAACGTTTCATTAGCGCTACCTCGTTAGGAATTATAAGCGTCGATGCAAGGGCAAAGCAGACTCCGAAAAGCGGCAATAGTAATTTTTGTTGTTTTTGAACCACAGGCTCAGGCGTACAGTCTGAAAGACTGCCAGGGACCACACATGACCTCGAGTCTGGAGAATGTTCTCATTTACTTACTAACTGATATAGGTCGTTGCTAACAAAAACTAATTTGGAATAAATAAAATATATTACATATATATCTTGTTAGATATGGAAAGATTTGTAATGATTCAAATGCAATCTGCAAGGATATACAAACTTCGACATGCCGAAGTGTGTTTTCTTTTTTGTTCTAAATTGAAATTCGCTACGGTTGTAAATGGTGAATATTTTAGACGATACTGCTCATCTGTATTTCCCCAACTAACAGCTTGTATACTTTTCACCAGGCAGTCGGTTTTTTCGTTCCCTTTCTCGCAGTTTCCACAAGTACATGCACGACAACTTTTACTCTCACCTCAGAGGCATAAATTATTTGTTTTCCAGCATATCAGTATTTACGTCAGTATTTGCACAAACCGCTCTATGTAGTTGAGAGCATGTGTAATCACTTATTATCTGCTAAAGTAAGCTATACATCATGAGTACGTGATATCAAAAGGTAGATATGTTAACAAATTTGTAGACTTTTTTGTATTCTACTTACGCGCGTTACAAGAATAATAAGAAAACAAATATAATATCGTTGTAAAGCGTATATAAATTATTCAACTTTTAGCCATTTAACCGTGAAATTCATTAAATAGCCCAAAACTACTAATATTCCAAACAAATTTCGGATTTGGTTTGATGAAAATTGACGCCTATATAATAAAGCAGTTATTGGAAAAACCGTCAAATTAATAGAAAATATAATAACTTCTCCGTATTTCAGCATATTTTCATCTCTTCTGAGAAATAATCATTTTCTATTATTTAATAATTTTAGTATTAATTTTATGAAAATAGGATGACTATTATATATGGCTTCCATAGAAATTAACGGTAATTGTAGAGGAAAATGCAAAACTGTAAATGTTCAACATTAAATATAAAACGGGCTTTATTGTTTGTTGTTAATGCTACAATTTCAAACTGCAAGGGTATACAAGCTTCGGCGTGCCAAAGTTACCGTCCTTTCTTGTTATATACTGCATATTATAATGCATGAAAATATGGCACTCGTATGCAGATATAAAAAAATGTTTACATTATTGTCCATCTAAAAATAAATTCCCGAGTACGAAGCTGGTTCGGAAACAAAAATATTTTTACAGAAACAATTTAAAGGGAATTCTTATGCTCGCTTTTCAATTTTGTTACAATAGTTGTTTTTGTTTCATCGAAAATAGTTGCACCGAATGCAACGAGTGATGTTTGTAAATTTTATTCGATTCTAAGATTATGGCGCTGAAACTAATAGATATAATTTGCGCTAAGAGAAAATCTATATTAATTCTCAGTCTTCAATCACAGCAGCAGTACATTTCCGTGCTTTTATACTAATAAAGCGATCGGTGAAACTAACTTTTAGCACTCTAAAACGTTATATAACCTTTCACTAGTAAAAGTCAATATACATGTGAAAGCCAGCAACCAAAAAGCAATTTTAGTCAAATAATTTTATATTTGCAAAAAAAGAAAACAGAAATTTCGTCAGTTTTTTTTTTTTTTTAATATCGTCAACTGTAGCGGAGAAAATGAGTGTAAGTTAATCATAACTTGACAATATAATATTAAAATCTGCGTATCGTGATGCCAACTGCGAGCAATAGAAAATATAAACAGTGCACCGCAAAAAATTCCATTTAAGTGTATATAGTTTTCGCCTTAATTCTAGATTAGCAATATTAAAAAAAAGTTGATAGTCTCAATCGCGTTGACTTAATTGGTGATAGAAATCTTAATTCAACTTATTTTATAGTAAAAATTTAGGAATATTTTTTTTTAATAAAAAAAACTACACATTTCTTAAGGGGGTTATCCCATGTGACGAAAAAAAATCGAAATTTTTTTTCTCCCAATTAATATTATCTATAACTTATGAAGAATATGTGGTTAAAAAGATTTTTTGATATTCAGCGCAATTAGAAAGTTATAGCGATGTCCCTCAGTGCAGCTTACTCCTGGAATGATTATTTCTTTTGCGTTTCTCTCAAAACTGTGTTTTTCAAACTGATCTCCATCCTAACTAAAAAACGGCTGGATCGAATGAAATTTTTAGGGAATGTTAAGCACACGTAAATGCATGTAATGAAAATTTATACTTTTTTAGCAAAAAACTAAAAAAAATAACATAAAAAAACGCAATTTTTTTTTAAATGTCTGTCAAAATTTCAATTTTTAATATATTTATTAATTGTAGTTCATTCCGTGCATTTTGGCTTACAGATTAAAATGCCAAACGGCTGGAATCCTGAAGATACTAAGGGTACCTTATTTTTAAGGCGGGGTGCTCAGGAAGCTGTAACTCAAGTTCCCGCAATATTTTTTTTTGACAAAACTTATATTCATATTGTCGAAATATTTGTTTATAAGTGATAAAAAACTTAAGGCTCTATCTTTTCACTGGACGAAAAAAAAAAATTCTAAAAAACCCCTCAAAAACAGGCCGTCACATGGGATGACCCCCTTAAGTGTGGGCTCGTAAGGCGTAGTACTAATAAGTATAAGATAAATATTTTGCAAGCGGCAAGGGTGCATATTAAACAAGAAAGGAAGCTATTGTATTTCAGAATGCAATTCGATCATATTTCATATTTTATTCGCTTTTTCTTTTCTTTCTTTCGATTTTCATATAATAACCAAAACTCAGATATATTACAAAAGACTCATATCTTAGAATAGATGAAGATAAGTTGAAAACCAGAAATGTTATAATATACATATTCTTTTTTAAGTTTTTATGATCGTTCCTATGGCACCTATACATTCGGACTATACATAAACTAATGAAAATAGCAGAAGCCTATCTGCAAAGTTTCGTAGCTGAAAAGCTGAGAGATTAGTTGGGTGGAAACGGACAGACGGACGGACGATCATGGTTAAACGGACATGGTTAAATATATTAAGCTTAATTTTATTTGCGACTGACATTGAAGTCTCTTAGTCCGGATCTTCAACGTGCTAAGCCAATATATTAACTGGGTCCCGATGGAGCACCGGGCTGCGTGCTCAGGTATGCTTCAAAAATTGTTTACATTATCTTTAGAAACCTCCGGATTTCCCCTTATTTGGCAAAAATCCTTAATTATTCCTCTCCACAAAAAATTAGCACAACGGATGCTAGTAATTAGAATGTAGTAACTAGAATGTAGTAACTCCTTAGTTACAGCACTTATGCAGATCCTTTATTTCCCCATGTCAGCATGAATTTATGAGATGAAGATCAACAACTACAAATTTCCTGAGACTTACCACCAATGTGATTTACACGGACTTTAGTAAAGCTTTTGACTCGGTTAATAATTGTTAATCTCTTCTTGTTGAGAAACTCGACTTTATTGGGTTTCCTATTGATCTTCTTAAATGGATATTGAGTTATTTGTCTGACAGATCTCTCTCGGATTAGCTCGAATGTAGTATGTAGTATCTTAGTAAAATAAAAATAAAAAATAGTATAAATATTTCATTAGATAAGTAGAAATTATAATTGATCGAATTGCAATCTGCAAGTATGTACAAACTTCGGCGTGTCAGAGTTAGCTTTCTTTCTTGTTTATTTATATAATTTTGATCAGACTCGAACATTTTATCCATAATACTTTTTTTTTACTATTTATGAAACTTAGAAGAACATATATGTTTTATTTTTACTTTTTTGATTTTTTTAGGGGTGTTAGAAAAAAAGTCATACCATTATTATTTTAAGTTTTTGGCCGAGGTTGACATTCCTGTAAAAAATGTCCTTATACTGAATGTACGGACATGTCTTATATTACTTTTCAAAAAATCCTTGCTTAGTTCCATTTAATTCACGCAATCGCCGTCTTTTATTATATATATTTAAAACATCGTGGGAAAGAGTCGGCTCTCTTTTAATAAAAACTTGAATAACTTGGCATTGTGCTTTGACTTTACTTTCTTACATCAAAAGTCGAAAAACATAAATCTTTTAAAAGTATGAAAAAAAAAAATTTTCCATGCGAATTTATTTCCAATTGAAAGAAACTCAAAATCATTTTTAAGATGAATTAATACAAAAAAGTTTTAAATTAGTAGCAATTAAATATTGCCTTTAAGGTTACTGTAAATTGACGGTTGAATTTGCCGACCTTATAAGTCACTTCACGTGTCCCATGCGAATCAAATTTTTGTTTATATTTCTTACATTTACAGTTCCACATTATCCTCTACATTTACCGAAAGTTCCTGTTATAGCAGTCCTATAATTCTGTCATTAAATTAAAATCGAAATTTTGAAAAAATTTTGACACAGCCGATTAAGACTGATTTTGGTCCAGGTCCTTCAGTCATCCACAAGAGACAGAATTAATTCGGGGATCTTTCAGTCATTCGCGAGCGAGAGAGAATTAATTCGGGGACCTTGAAGTCCCCTTTAAGTCTCGTCGAGAGGAGATAGGAGAGACTAGATCTTATGATCAGATTGCGATCCGATCGCTCGCGTACATTTTAATTCAAATTCATTCTTTATGCCTATAATTCTTCCTCCTAATATTGTTTATTATATAAATCTATTTGTACGAGTCTGCCGTCACAATATTAAGTGCCTTTCATCGGAGAGAAATGACTTCCTTTTTATCTTCTTTTTTTTTTTTTAATTTGAACAACCTATTTACTAAATCCTATACCTGATAGTACCAAAAATATCTCTTATTTATACCCTTATGACTCGAGATCAAAGTGTATATAACCAAATTTTTTATATATGTCGCAGATTATTTTGATAATTCAAATTATAACGATTTTTGTGGGTACACACTTGTTTCATTTCTTATTGCTTCTCCGTTCTTTCGTGCGATTCAGACACACTGTTTTGCCAACGTAGTCTGGGCGTGGGTATGAGACGGACGGATATGGTTCGTCAGAACTCACCACACCTGTACGTGTGTGTTGTAAGGTAAAGAGGAATAGAAAGAGGAACGACACAGAGAGTCGGACGCATTGGTTGCAAAATTCAGGAATCATGCCACGTGCCAGAAAACGTTTCGCCGAAAGTCCAGTTGAGGACTCAGGCAGGGAATCCTCGTCATCAGAAGTGGGATTACCTCCACTGCGAACCAATGATGCAAATCTTCTAACCATTCAGCAAACCCGTAATTTCGTCGAGTTAACAAAACAAGTACAGTGCTCTCAAAATGAACCAAAAGACGCCAAAACCATCGTACTGTCGGATCAAACGCACTGTCCTGGTGTTCAACTGTCGACTACATTTTGTCTGAAAACGAGCTGGTGGGCAGCGCTCTCGTAATGGCCCTCAGCAAGTCATTAGAAGGCACCGCATCTCACTGGCTTTCGCAGACATGTTTCCCCGGCATTACATGGACGCAGTTTCGAGAATTATTTTTGCAATATTTTTTCGGAACTGAGACTTTGGCCGCGACTGTTATGCTAATGCTAAACGCATTAATGGCCCGCTGGAAGTCGCTCAGCGTCAAGCTGATTGCAGTATGCGTTGGCACATGCAGCTGGGATAGATAAACGGTTGGGCCGTTTGACAACGGACATCAAAACCCGAAACTAAATACATCAGAAACTCAAAGCCTTTTCGTTTGAGGCCAGACAGAGCCAGCATTCGAGTGACAACGTATCATCACCACAGGAAAAGAGATTCAAAGCCATGTCTCACGTGTCACAACTGTGGCAAACCCGGCCACAAGAGGGCGGAATGTCACTTCAACAAAGAGACGACTCAGCGTCAGCAGCCTCGTATTCAACAATCTTGATATACTGGAGGAAAAAATCGATCATCCGTCATCTGCTATGAATGTGGAAAAGCTGGACAGCTACGTTCTGCCCGGATCGTCAGGAGCGGCCGCCGACCAACAGTAACATAATAAACGTGAACATATGCACCGTACTTGAGCCCTAAGGAACGTTGTTGCAGTTTGGTGAGTCGTTCCAAATTTGCTTCGACTCCGGAGCCGAGTGCTCACTTATCAAAGAGACGGCATCCCTGAGATTATCAGGGACTAAAACAACGTAGTAACATTAAGGGGTATAGGTGGTAACTGTAGCACTTTACAGATTATGGCAAATGTTTTGATTTGTGAGCGTTCGTTTGAGATCTTATTTCATAATCATATTAAATATGACGCTCTGATTGGTCGCGAAATTTTGAGCCAAGGCATTTGCCGTAACAATTACATCAAACGAACTTACTATATTTAATGAAAAGTATATATTACCAGTCGCAGTATCCGAATGTACTCCTGACCTGGCTGATGTTGATACCGATTTGCATATACCAGATAAAGATAAATTGCTATCAATATTACAGAAGTTCTCAAATTCGTTTATAAACGGTATCCCACAGAGCCGCATGACTACGGAACAGCTAGAAATTTGTTTGATTGATCAAAATAAGACGGATCAAACGCGCCCTCATCGTTTGGGTGTGGAAGAAAAAGAAACGGTAAGACATTCAAAAGCTCTTAAATGCGAACATAATAACACAAAGTTCCTCTCACTTTGCGAGTCCGGTGTTACTTGTCCGGAAGAAAAATGGAACAGACTGTCTCTGTGTTGATTATCAGGAGCTTAACGCTAATACTGTTTCCGACAAGTACCCTAGGTTGAGTGGTGCTAGGTTTTTCACGTGTATTGATATGGCCAGTGGCTTCCATCAGATCCCAATAAATCCTAATTCTACTGAACGGACAGCTTTTGTAACCCCAGAAGGGCAGTACGAATACTTGGCTATGCCCTTTGGGCTTAAGAATGCGCCTTCTGTATTCCAAAGGGCTATTAATCTTGCCCTAGGTGATGTGACTTATAAATATGTCATTGTCTATATGGACGACGTAATGATAGTTGCACGAACTAAGGAAGAAGCTTTTGAGAGAGAACAAATCACCTTACAAACACTAGCGGAAGCAGGTTTTTTTTTCAACATAAAGAAATGTTCTTTTCTTAAATCTTGTGTCGAATACTTAGGTTTCGAAGTTAGAGCAGGTGAAATTCGACCAAACCCCAGGAAGATACAAGCTCTCATAGACTTACCGCCCCCCGAATCCGTCACCCAACTGAGACAGTTTATTGGACTGGTCTCGTATTTTTGTCAGTTTGTACCCAAGTTTTCACAGTTGCTAAAACCTCTCTACGCTCTAACTTCAAAAAGTATGTCATTTTTATGGGAATTAGAGCACAAGCAAATACGACAGAAAGTAATTTCTATCCTGACTAGTGAACCTGTACTGACTATCTTCGATCCACAATTTCTTATTAAGCTTCATACAGACGCGAGTGCTGATGGCTACGGCGCATTTTTGTTGCATAAAATCGAACACAAGTTATCGAATACTTTGGTAAACGGACCTCTCCAGCGGAATCTCGCTACCATTCGTATGAGCTGGAAACACTTGCCGTTTACAATTCTATTAAGCATTTTCGCCATTACTTACAGAGGCTAAAGGCCTCTCGCACAAAATCAGAACAAGCTCTGAGGGTTCATAGGTGCAATCTTTTGATTTTGATATTCAGTATAGGCCAGGTGAAAGAATGGCTCACGTAGATTTTCTGTCCCGAAATCCCATATCAAAAAATCGCATCAAGTCAAAAGGTATATTGTAAAAACATATAAATTTGACAGAAATCACTGACCATTGGTTGTTGGCTGAGCAGCAACGCAACGAAGAAACGTCATCTGTTATTTCTAAATTGCGTAATGATGATCTTTCTGACGATTTGGCCAAAACGTATGAATTAAGAGCAGGAACACTGTATAGAAAAATTCAAAAACACGTTGTCTCCTTATCATTCCAAAGCCGCTTAGGTGGTCCATCGTAAATAATGTGCACGAGTCTAAGTATGTTCGCAAATTTGTCTACAACTGTGTTAGACTGCAGACTGTCAAAGCCCTCATCTGCCAAGGTACAAGCCGAATTGCATCCCATACCGAAGATCGACATCCCGTGGCATACGATCCACATGGACATAACAGGGAAGCTTAGTGGTAAAAATGATCAAAGGGAATATATAATCGTGGCAATAAATGCTTTCACAAAGTTAGTTTTCTTGTCACATACAGTGAGGCTAGATACAGAGAGCTGTATTAGGGCATTAAAATCGCAAATATCATTGTTCGGTGTCCCTTCACGTGTGATTGCAGATCAAGGACGTAGTTGTTCTAGTTCAGCATTCCGTGATTTCTGATCTGTACAAAAAATAGATTTGCATTTGATCGCCACGGGAGCTTGTCGGGCCAATGGCCAAGTAGAGCGTATTATGCTACCCTAAAGTCCATGCTAACGGCGGTCGAAACAGGTCCGGGGTCATGGCAGGATGCTTTATGTTAAATACAACTCGCTCTTAGCTCTTAAGAAATGCGTATTAGCAAAGAAGCAAGGCCATTAGGTCTCGTACCTGTAGTTGAAAAAGAAAATGTTGTTGATGTTGACAAAGTTAGAAAAATGGCATAGAAAACATGAAAAGAAATGCTCATTACGACAAGATTAGATATGATAAAGCTAAGGCTACTATTATAAGACATAAGGTCGGTGACTACGTATTGCTTAAGAACGAAGATCGTCATCAGACAAAACAAGACCCCAAGTTTAGAGGACCGTTTATAGTAACCGAACAATTAGAGGTGGTATAAACTTAAGGCATTAAATAATAATTGGACATATAAATATTTTTACGAATTTTTGAGACGTTTGCTTGAGAAGGGGATTACCGCAGAGTTGTATGATGAGTTCGATGATGAAGAAGTCATAGAGTTCATAGAATCATAGAATGATGAAGGTGGCGATGAAGATGCCACGGAAGCCGGTGAGGGCTGTGAATAATTTTGAAATGAAATGAAAATCTGGAAATAATTGGTGGAATGTTATCCGGCCGGCTTATAAACTAAAACTGCGAGCTATTTATGATGGCCGGTTTGTCTAGCTATAAGCTGTGGGCTAAATGAACTCATTTATTGGATGGCCGGTTATCTTGTGGATGACTGTGTGCTAGTAGTTGGCATAATTTTGTAAATAATTGAAGAATTTGACATATGAAAGAAAAAGCTGAACAATTGTAATTGTTTGAATTTAAGTTGGTAATCCAGATCTCATGGCAAAAGTTTTAAGAATAAGAGTAAGAGTAAGAAATAAGATAAAGAAGAAGAGAAAACTTTGAAATAATTGTGTTCGATTTTGATTTAAGAAATTATTTAAGAAATGGACAAAAGCATGTACTTTGCGAAAAAAGCTTAAACTTGAATCTGTTAAGAAAATAAGATAATTTTGTATAACCGTTAAGTTGTAGACTCAGGAGGACGAGAGGTAGGTCAGGAAGGCCGTGTCGCAGATTATTTTGATAATTCAAATTATAACAATTTTTGTGGGTACATTTCATTCCATTTCATTTCTTATTGCTTCTCCGTTCTTTCGTGCGAGGCAGACACACTGTTTTGCCAACGTAGTCTGGGCGTGAGTATAAGAGGTACGGATATGGTTCGTCAGAACTCACCACACCTGTACGTGTGTGTTGTAAGGTAAAGAGAAATAGAAAGAGGAACGACACAGAGAGTTGGAGAGTCGGACGCATTGGTTGCGAAATTCAGGAATCATGCCACGTGCCAGAAAACGTTTCGCCGAAAGTCCAGTTGAGGACTGAGACAGGGAATCCTCGTCATATACATTAACTTTTTATTACATAAGAGGTGTTTTTAAATGTTTACAACTTAAATTTTAAACTACATCGGTAATGTAGCAAACCTCCATTTATCTATTTTTAGGACGAATTGACCAAGGAGCAAACTGCATGTAAGTTATAACTAAGGTTTATGAGATATAGTTTATCCATAGCTAATTCCAATTTAACTTTTCGGACAGTACTGCGCAACGCATTTAATGCGTTTGATCCAGAAAAAAATGGTTACATAAATACAGCAATGGTTGGTACTATTCTTAGTATGTTAGGACATCAACTAGATGATGCTACTCTGGCCGATATTATCGCTGAAGTTGATGAAGATGGATCCGGTCAAATTGAATTTGAAGAATTTACAACATTGGCTGCCCGGTTTTTAGTTGAAGAGGACGCGGAAGCCATGATGGCTGAACTGAAAGAAGCATTTCGCCTTTATGATAAAGAAGGAAATGGCTATATAACCACAGGTGTACTTCGTGAAATTTTGCGAGAACTAGATGATAAGCTCACAAATGACGATTTAGACATGATGATTGAAGAAATCGATTCAGATGGATCCGGAACCGTAGATTTTGATGGTAAGCATACTAATTTATTTATTAATCTTAATACATCACTTTTTAATTGTCTTACATTATAGAATTCATGGAAGTTATGACTGGTGGAGATGATTAAAAGCCAAATATAAATTTTTCCATACTTTCCAGATTTGTTTAAAAACAAACTAACATCAATGTTAGGAAATATGGATCAAAAAAATAAAAACTGAATGGTTCGGAGTTGTAACGTTTTATTAAATCACTTAAAAACTTCGGGGATCCAAAGTTTTTATAGCCTAGCAGTTTAAATTTTGATTAACTATGAAACGTTTTTAAACCGACCGATCGCACTTATGGCGGCTACAAATTGTATTCCGATATTACAAAATATTAAAAAATTTTTAAAAACGTCATAAATCCCGCACTGTGAAAGGTTGAACTGCGAAAAAAAAATTGAAACCTCAAAACCCTAAGTAAATAAAAAGAAAAACAGTTTTCCAAAGGCTATTCTAAAATATTACAGTACTTTGCTCAGTTTCTGAGCATTTGGTAATTGAACACTTCAATTGCAGGTTTTGCTTGGTTTTTTTTTATTTAAAAGCTGTTAAGAATTAAAAAAATTTCACTTAAATAAAAATGCGATTGCGATTGCACATTGAAATATTTTCAAATGCACTCAGCGTTCAGAGGGCAGTGTTGTAAAATCTACACAAAAAAAAAAAAATTAGCAAAAAGAGTTGCCGAGGTCGGGGAAAAATTCCCTTCGTATAGCGTTCTGTGGTATTTTAAAAACAAAAGAATCATTGTCTTATTTATTTATGAACAGCTTTTATAAAATTATCAGTACAAACATAAAAGCGTTTGTTCACAATTTAATTCTTTCTTTTTTTCGTAAGCTAGCAACCCTATAATTGTCCCTTTCGACTTTCCGTTTGGAAACTAGAACAGTAGGGGTGGGGGGCGTCTGATAATAATAATAAATAATACTATACAAAGTTCGAAATGACACTACTATCCAAGCTATAATAGACAAAATACAATCGACTACTTACTACTACTAAGCTAAACTGGCCAATATATATAAAAGAGGTTAGACGGCAACCCAACTCACAAAATATCTGCAAAATATTCGCAAATCCCCCAAAGCTTCATAAATCGATGAAGGATTGACAAATTAGCACTATGATTAAAAACTGCGATAGTGGTAACCACACTGCAGGCAAGCACATATAATACAATGAATGATGCTGTGATCTAATTCTTTCACTGTAGCACCCAACAATATACTAGCCACAGTGTAGGGTACACAAACAATTTCCAAACTGCAATAAAGAATTTTGCACCTTAACATAGCATAAATCCTCCAAAAGCATATGCATCAACAATTTTTTCCGCAAATAAAACAGACCATAAACGTACCTCTGTGGCAGACACTCCATTAAAAATAGAGATAGACGGCTTAAAATTTATAAACAGAGATTCACTGAAAGTCACTATAAGATACCAAAGCAGACAGAATTCCAGCGTAAAAAATAACAAGCAAAAGGATTTGCTAACGCAAACTAAAATTTCTAAATAGTTTTTTAGAAATTGAAAACCGAAAACAACTTTGGTGGCAAGAAATTATTTTATTCGGCAAGACGAAAACTAAAGGCGTGCGCTCGACCATTTCTTATATTTCACACAAGAGAACTTAAAGCCTAGCTTGACGACGCACAGTAGCGCCTCTACAACAAAAGCCATTGCAAAAATAAAAAAAGTCGATGTCGCAAAAACTTTCATCGGCTGCGTCACGCTGCGTCTGCGGAAATGCAACGGCATAAACCAAAGCAATTCAGGGGTAAAATATACAAAAACACCAAAAAATCTGGTCTTACTTAGGCGCAAAAACGCTAATTAGGGTTAAAATGTTGAATTTGTTCATTTTTTTTTTGTGTTGAATGAAAAATCTTTCCTTTACATTGGTTTCTTAATAATACTAATACAAAAAAGACAAAGACATTTTTTTTATGAAATTATTTTTAAAAAACTAAAAATTTTTTTTTTTGCATTCAAAATATTTTTATTTAAGCAAATACATAAAAATAAAGATAAAAAATTAAACAAAAAAAATATATTTTAAAAATTGTCTTCATAAAAAAGAATATAATTTTCCACTTTGATGCCCTATAAAAATTCGATTGTGTGGGCGTGGCACATTATGCAATACATATGTACATATTACAACAATTACCTGCCAGTCGCCGTTTAAATTATTTGAATATTTTATTTGGTTCAAAAGCTATGATTTTTGCAACCTAAAGTGAGAAAATGCGCTACTGTGCGCAGTTGGCGAAGGCGGGGCGAATTCGCAATGAGCGAGAGAGAGCTTTATTGTGCTCCCGCCTTCGCCCTACACTAACTTACACTAGACTTCATAATTTACAAAAAACAAATTCAAATCAAACTCAAATGAGCCAACACCGGCCCCGTTGAAAGCCTGCACGGCTTTAAACCACTGGTAATGGCTCCACCTTATGGACCGCTCTCCGAAAAACGGCTCCATCAGTCCTCCTAATGTCGACGACCCTGACCATGCCGTTCTCTCCTGCGTGGGTCGTCACGATCCTTCCCAGGA
>VNJS01006653.1:0-45346 GCA_008042575.1 Drosophila watanabei | reverse complement strand
CCATACTACAAAACAATGCTAGCTGCGGCCACTTTTAAACTTCTTCAAAACATTATAAAATTTTATTACGAGCTAACAAAATCATTTCTTAAAATAAATAATAAACGTAGAAAATAAATATGTGTGACGTGCATTAGATTAACATAGATAAATAAGGTTTATAAATAAGCCTAAAGTAGAAATAGTAAATAAATAATTTTAAGAATTTTTCCTTATGATTTTAACATGATTTTTTCCTTTTTTTTTAGCAAACAAGAAAAGCGGGCAATTGAATTGGGGATTTTAACTCGTGCGTCTTTCGTTAAATTAAAATTTGATTTCAAACGCTTGACGTAAAAACAAGAAAATCAAACATTATAAAAAAACTCTTTGCTCAAGATGCATTGAGCGCAATTGCCTCTTGTCTTTACTCTTTTTTTTTCTCTCTTCTTAAACCTTCACATCCCCCTTTCGTTTAGCTCGACTTAACAATATTTTTATTTTCTTTTTTAGCGGATCATTTTATTTAAAAAAACTTCTTGTTGATTTAAATGCAAGAATATGTGTTAACAACACTCACCACCTTTTTCACATCCCTCGATGAAAGCGCTTTCTTCGGTGACGTGGTATCTGAAAGGGTGAAAAGAAGAAAACGGGACCGACAAAGAAGACGACGAAAGGGAAACATAACTAGAGGCGAGGGGGGAGAAAGAAATTTGGCGACTGCGTTCACCAGCGACTGAACATTTCAATTGTTAATTCGATAGGGAAAAACTTCACGAATTGAAAACCCTTTTACGTTTGCCGCACAATATTTAAAACTTCATAATTTTCTATACTTCTAGTTGCTGATCGATTTTAACCTTAATCACAATCTTTAATATTCAAACTAATTTTGTTCCACACCTCTTCACGGCGAATTGGCAATTTGGGGACGCGGAAACTTCCCTTTTCCTCTAGGACAAATTTACTCATCGAGCTGGGGCCTAAAAAGCCTGCGAGGCATTAGCCTTGGCATACCGCGGCGGCGACATCGAACGGGCGCATAAACACAAACGGAACTGAGCCGAAATTTGGGGCTGCGCTAGCGCTAGCATAAAGCTCGATCGGGGGATCTGTGCCGCGGTAAGCTCGCTCGCGGTTTTATATGCTGCGCCTGAAGAGCATTCTTATAGGGGCAAAGGTCGGGTTTGACTTCCCTGGCTTAAATTTCCGTGCAGTTACGAATTAAATAATATTTTCCCTCTGGAGCGCTGCTGCGCGGGGTGGTGGGGGTGCTGCTCGTTCGGTAAACTGCTTGCTTCGATTCCTTGCTGATAGTTGCTCTTTCTTTGTTCCGCCTGCCCCTCTCCTCCCTGGGGTCGTCGAGCGGTACCAGCGCTGCTGCCTATGAAATTACCAAAAAAAATATAATCCTCTGCCTGAGGGTTCCCTTCCTTCCGCTCACCTTTAGCTTGCGTCTCGCGGTTAATAAAATATTGTTCTTCCCACTAGCTGTTATGGCACTCGCGAGCAAAAATTTTCTTTAACTTAACTGGTTCGGACACACAAAAAGTATATTGCTGCTTCAGCCGCCAAAAAGGGAATGACTCAGTAAGACGCCGGGAAAGTGGCGGTAACCCCTGCTAGAAAGTGGGTGAAAGGGAGATAGTTGACATTAGCCCCTGTTGCTCTCTCCCATCTATTCGCATATGTCATTCCTACTTCATCTGGATGCAGTGGCAACGCCGCAACTCCACCTTTGACCGACCAACAGATGGCGCTATCAAAGTATCTGTTAGTCGAGCAAGCGCTACATACCTTAAACATTTAATTGCATGTTTTTAGACACTTTTAAAAAGATTTTAGTTCTCTAATTGTAAATTTCTATAGCATCCACTATGGATCAATAAATCATTTAGATATAACACTTTGTGTTTCACATCTCTTAATAAATATACCATAATATTTACGATCTTTTGTTGTTGGTATTGTTTTGTACGTTTAAATAAATAAATCCTTTCATAGCTCAAGCTTATTTAAGCCTAATGAATACAAAAAGTGTTACTCTACTCTGTTAGCTAATACGAAGTAACGCCAGCAGTAATGCGAGAGGGTTAAGTAAGTCACCTTTGCGAATCAGGATCCCCTCGCGTCACGCATATTGCGTTGCAGCTCACCATTATGCTCGCGTCTGTTATTAGCCTGGATGTAATGCCCGCAAAGTGCATGCTTCTGACTTTGCTGCATTCGTTTCAAAGTCATTAGGCGGCCACCTCGCCCACAGATACAAGTTCCATGCAAATATGCATGCGGGACACGGGACACGGGACACGGGAGCTGGGAGCGTGGTCATTATGCGGCTGAATATTTTCCACATTTCATGGCTCAAGTGCTTATTTGAACTCGGGGCCAGGGGTCGCGACCGAGGGCGCCTTCAACTGGCAGTTGGAGTTTCCAGTTTCGAGTTTGTTTTCCGCCTTTCCGTTTTTTGTGCCAGCTACCTCGAGCAATTCAGTAGAAGCACTTAAAAATCGACACGGTATGCAGTTATTTGTTATTTGCCGTTTGCGAAAATTGCTTACTTCGAGCAGGCGCCACCTCACCTTTCCTTTGGGCTCCTAGGATGCATATATATCTCCGGTTTTCAATCAGCCTAATGACAGAGACGGTTGGAATTTGCTTTTTAATTAAAAGAAAATACCATTCAACATTGTCCAAGAGCCGGCACTCGAAAAACTCGAAAGCAGAACTACTCGCAACACAGAACTTGGGGCAAAGAAAGACCTGGGCGCTGATGAAAGGAGAGGCAGAGTCATAATAACAATAATAAACAAGTTTGCCACTTCATTTTGAATGGTCCGGCGATGTCCTGATAGCTACTTAGTGCCAATATTAAAATCCGACCACAAAGCCAATGCCAGCTGGCTGTCCAAATAGATAAACAACAACATCAATAAAAACAACAGCAGTTGGAAAAAGCTACTACTGCAGCAACAGCAGAAGCAGCAGTTGCAGAAAGCAAGTTAATCAGCATTTATGGAAGATTTTCCAAACTTTTGCTGCTCTGCACAGAAAGCTATAGCTGTGAATGGGGTATTCGTGAAATATGGAGTTGGTTGGGAATTTTTAATATACATTTTTTTGACTAAATAAAATATTATATATTTAATTACAAGCAGCAATATTATTATATGAATCCATAACCATAATATATAAAGGGTTTTAAAAATAGCAAATTTAAAAAAAGGACTTTACAATTAACATCGTAATCATTTTTAATTAATATAATCACATACTTTTTACTATTTAAACTACATTTTTTATTCTTCAAATTATTATATTTTTTATAAGAAATATTTGGGCGCATTTTTAAAAACAAAGATAGCTAAGATTACTGGCATTATTTGAGTGATATGACATAAAAGTGTAGTCTCAATTTTTGTTTAACTAGAAGCTCTTTTTTAAACTTTTTCAGATGAAGAACATTTTTCTTAAACACTATACATTTTTGTAACCTTTAGAATTTTTTCTAATATCATTGAACTTCTTTCTAAACAAGAAAAAATACAACTGAAAAAACTCTTCTTAAATTTTGTTGTTGAGCTGCTTTTATTTATTTTTCTTTTTATTACTACCTTTAAACAACTGTAAGAGTCTTCTCGTTTCGCCTTTGCAATTATTATTTTCTCAACTTTTCGTTGAGCATCCGTTTTTTTTTTTTTTTGGGAAGTAAATAATTTCATATTTTTATGCTGAAGCATTTATTTGCTTAGCTGGCTGGCTGGCAGTAATCTGCTAAAAGAATCTGCCAGTCGAATGTTGGTTCCGAGACCGTTGCAAACCTTCTTTCGGCCACTCGAGGTAATGACACTTTATGTGGCCAATGCCGGAGTGGCTCTGGACTCCACCAGTCGGCATGCCAGTCTGCCAAAACACCAGTCTGCCGGCTTGTGTCCTGCTGCCTTAGTTTGGTGTCTGTATAATGTGCTTTATACCCCTTGGCTGTGGTTAGTTTTTCGAACCAAAGGCGTAATCTCCAAGAGCGCTTATGTCTGAGATGGTCCTTCAGAATTGTATGTGTTTTTTTTTTAACATTTTTTCTATGGGTTTATAATACGAACTTGGCAGATATTCAAGCCTGAATCGGTCGAGAGGCGATTTGGTTTTGATTATATTGAGTACTTCAGCTTAAGAGTCTTCTGATTGAAGCGTTAACTTTGTGGAATATTTTTTGTAAATTTTATGTAACAAAAGTAGATTCAAATGTGACTTCAAGAATTTATCTTTAAAAAATAATATTTTGGCAATGAGTTATAGTCAGTAAATTTTTGGTTTAATATAAATTTAAATGACTTTTCTCTTAACTGTTTGTTCATCCCTAAGCCATACTGTATAAGCCCGATACTTAAGCCATTTGTGCCTATCATTTGCATCTAAGTAGCTTCCCTCGAAGTGGGTGAGGCGTGTCCGGCCTTTACAATTTTAAACACTTCCGCCGCGCACAATGCTTGAGGAAAGTAAATTAAAAAATTTAACTCCAACCATTTGTTGTCCGCACGTGAAAGTTTCCCATTCGGTTGTCTGTCTGAGCAATAAACAGGGAAAAAATTTACGCGCTGCTAACATGCAACTTGTGGCTTGTAACTGGCAACTTGAGTCAAGGTTTTCCTTGGGTTAATGCAATTCCCTCTCCATTCCTCCGCCCGGGGAATGCATAAAACTTGCAGCTGGAATTTTCTGCTTGTGCGGGGGAGTCCCCTTCGGGCGATTCCATATTATAGTTCCACTCGAGCAACTTTGTAATTGAAATCAAAGTGTGTAAAGTGAGCTCGAAATCAAAACCTAATGCCACACACATGAACACTTCCAATGTCGAACCCAAACCCTTCCATCTTCCATCTGCCATTTGGCCCTCAATTGAGCCAAGAGACAAAGGCGGCGATATGCCAGCATTCGGAAAACTTGGTCATTTATTTTGATTAAAGTTGGCCAACAATTAAACAATCTGTAACTGAAACTGTTTCGAGAATTGCTGAGAACTGTTTGCCAACTGTTCGCCATTGACTATTCACCTCGTCTTGGTTCACATTTCACGTGATTGGGTTTCTTCTCTCTCTGTGAAAACAATGGTAAAGGGTAAAGGCTAAGGGTGACCTGAGTGGGTGACTTTTTGTCCAAGTTTTCTATTGATTTACAAATTCTCAGTGTTCACTGACTTTGTCTATGCTGAAATATAAAAAGGTAGCAATTTTTGAGGAAATATTTCAGACGGAGAGCTGCCAATTTTTACTTGTGAAGTAATCAAATAGAAATTGATTTTATTTTACTAAATTCTATTTATTTAACTTACAAAATAAATGGATTTGCAAACTTTCACTATTTGGTTAGACATCCTTTGAAATGGCATTGAAAACCTTTAGCTTGATGCTTAATTAATCCTTGAAATCGGCTTGCTGGCTGACTGTTCATTTCGTATTTGGGGCATTAATTAATTTCATATTCATTACAAAATCTATAATTTATACGAAAATAATTTCGGCAACAACATGCAAAATTCATGGAAATCATCTTAATAGTAAATCTCAAATCAATTTGCCAAATCCCCCCGCACACTCGTCCAGATGCCAAGGCCCACGCACACTCTCCCACATATGCACACCGGCCCACGCACGTGCAATTGAGCAGCCATAATCACAGGAATTTATCTAAAGTAGGCAGCTAGCGAGAATCAGGATGTCGTCATCGGGGCAGCAACGACGACGACGAGAAGGACGACGAGGACGACGACGACGACGGCATTTACATAAACTTGGTGGACATGCGAACATTCGGGCATTGGGCTCTGAGTATCTAAGTATCTGCAACTGCAACCATGCACTCAAAGAAATGGATTACTATTTTGGGTTTTCAGAAAAATATCTTTAATTGGATTAAAAATTTAATTTGAAATATGTCCCTGTGGGAAAAGGAACTCATTTCAATAAATTAAATATAATGTAAGTGCTTTATAAAGTGTTGCTTTTATTCTGTTGTATCTTTTATTTGATAGATTGATTCTATTTTTTCGAAATGTGGTTCCTTGGAAAAAAGTGCCTTTTTTGCACTAAAAATCTGACTTTAAAACTTTATGAAATCGATACAAAAATTGGGGGAAGGAAGTAAAAAAGTGTTAAGAATGTGTGTACAAAATTTAAAAAAGATCGGTCTTGCAGTTTCGGAGAATTTTTTGACACCGGCTTTTTTGACACGTTTTTCAAACAGTTTGGACCGTTCCAAAAATCATATCTCCGTTAGATTTGCACGGAATGACTTGGAATTTTGAAACAGTATTCTTAATATATTGTGCCATCCATTAAAAAAATATATATAATAAAATAAATTATATAATATATATTTTTTCACATTTTTTGACCCGCGTAATATAGTTAACCTTATTATAGTTTTTCTCATAGATTAGGTTTTGAAACTTACAGGTTTATACATATACTAGCTTGTCACAGAATTTAGGCTAATTTTAACTCAATCAAAGTACTATGTATATTATATAGCTGCCTTAGAAAAGTATACAAAAATCTAGAAAATAAATTAAATTAAATTATAGAATATTATACAAAAATCTAGGAAATAAATCAATTTAGCTGAAATCTTAGGATATAATTTCTTCCCTCGCTTAATAAATCCCAATATATATATTTTTTTGCTGTGTGCCGCCCATCTGAGATGCATCCCACAGATAGGCAGGAACTGCAATTGAAGACATTTGTCATGCCCATGACGGGCCGAGGCTGATGACGGGCGGCCTAAGCAACTTGGTTAATTATAATGGGTGCGGCTTTTGGGGGAGTGCTGTGATTAAGGCCCGTGTGGGGGCAGCTCAGGGGATGTCTGGGGAGGACGTTGCCAAATTGCAATTCCAAGAGAGAAGACGACCGGAAGGAAGTGTAAAATTCAAATATGACAAATGACATGAACTTAAGCGGCTCCTGGCCGAGACAGAGGCGGAGTTGGAATCGGAATCAGAGTCAGAGAGAAAGGGGTAGATCAAAGCTCAAACTGCATAAGATTTATTGTGTGCGCCCGGGTTATGGAAATTATTAATATCGTAATATCTTGCCATAATTTCTAAGGAGGGTTAAACGGAATGCCGCACAGCACCGCATGGAGTCTTAATTAGTAATTTTGTAATTTATCAATTTGCATGCTGGTCAGGCGCAAAAGCAAATATTTTGATGACCTTACGAGCCGAAAGGGATTTGGTGCTAAATTGAAAAAGAAGACTGCAGGTGGAAGCAGAGTGGCGACATAAGACGATTTTACTGATTAATATTTGATAGTCAAGGACCTTGGTTGCATAACATTAGATGCCGGATTGACTTGTGTAAGCCCTGGAAGCCGTGTAAGCCCATTGTGTGGTAAAATAAGCATTTAATATGGGCAAACATGGCAAAAATTAAATGCTGGAGATTTAAATCATGTAAATTGATTTGTGACTTTTGTAAAAAGGTAAAAGATTAAAATCAAAATGTATTTTGGACTCAAACTCGTGCCACTCAGCTAAGAATAATTACTCCCTGAGCTGCTTAGAAGCTGATAGTGGTCAGGTCAGTCGTCATCTTCCTTTCCCAGCAAACCCTTAATCAACGCCTGAAGATGCTTCCAATCACATGCCACTGCTCGAACCGACCACAAGCACCGACAATTGAGATGCCAAATGCCGACAGAGGAGCTCTATGGCGTTTTGTGCCTTTGAATCCACACACACACACTCGTGTGTGTTCTTACCCCTCCAATAACAACCGACAGCGGGCAGCGTTTCGGGTTGCTTTGAGCATGTTGCGGTTCCACACACACATGAGGTCCTGGGCCACCGCTCTATGATTGTAATCCCAGGCGCGTCTGGGAGCAGGCAGCACGGAACCAGGACAGATTACAGGGCACGGGCACGGCCACGGTGCGGTGGAAAAAGAAAAAACCAAACTCGGAAACACGATAACAATAAAAAGTGGCTGGCTGCTGACACAAAAAACAGGAACTCGGGAACAGCTCTAAAAACAATTTGACATTTGGCCAGCAACCGAAACGAACTCCCCCCGACAAGGGCCATAAAAAATTAGTGGGTCTGGGCCCAGAAGAGAGAGAGCTACGAGCGACGGCTCACGTTATCAGCAAACGCCATCATCGGACGATGTCAACACCCAAACAAGGACTCCGGACGTCAGGACTCGTCACTCAAAGGTCCAAGGAGTCAAATGCATGGGAGCCTATAGAAGCAGTGATGGGCAGTTGGCAGGTAGTTTTGTCCAGGCTTTGGTACCCTTACTTGATTATTTTTTATTTAGGTTAAGAAATTTCGTAAGTTTTTAAAGTAAATCTGGCTAATTATACCTTTTCTAAGAAGTATATTTTTTAGAAATGTAGTAGAGTTAGTTAAATAATTAAAAACAACCAACGAATTTAGGTTAACTTGGGATAGGTATATAATTAATTATAGTAAATCAAGCAGACTCATTCTAGACAAAACCTGCTCAGATATAGAATAATGTACATAAGTTTATATTTAAAATTGTTCTTTTAAAGGTTAATCTTAATATTTATTTTTACTGATCTTAAGACACCACAAAATATGATCCTAAAATAAACCAATATTAGATCTTTTAGCTTATATAGTCTCGTAAAATATAGAAAATAAAATCAAGTACTCTACCGAGAGTCACCACTGTCTATGACTTGGCAAGCGAAATCAAATTCTGGCAGGACGAAAAAAAAAACTTTGTGGCCATAATAAGACGTGACCTGTCTGTTTTCTGGCTCGCTGCTGGCTTTGACTCTGGTTTCGGTTTCTTAAAGTCAGCGATTTGGTTAAGCAAGTAACCGAGAGTCCCAGTAGTGTAAACTTGAACTGCGCTTGACTGGTCCTTGTGGGTTTGCTTACCAAATTGATGTGAATTTTTTCACATGTTGCCGAAAAACTACCGCACGCAAGCCATTCATCATCATCGTCGGAGTGGAGTATAAGCGGAGGCAGTGGCTGAATATTCTATTTTTCTAAGGATTCTTTCCTCCCTCCGACACGACGCTCATATTTCGGGCTAAGAAGCAAATGGGATAAAAGATACATTCATGGGAGTGCGGCAGTGTGTGGGTTGCTGTGTGAAAATAAGTTTACAAGTTGCAGCCTATGGCTATCTGCCTTGGATAAACTTTTCGGCTGGCGGAAGGGGAAATGCATGCCAGGACATTGGTGCGAAAACTAAGGGAAAGAACTGAAAAATAGGTAAAAGAAATTAAAAAAAGAATTTTATTTTGAATAAAGATTGAATATTATTTTGTAAAGCGACTCAGCAGGCAATAGAAGAATTCAATTAAAGATATAGTGTATTTACTTATTTACAAAAAATAGCAAATTTCTGCCATTATATGCCATATCCTTACCACTCACCGGATCTTTTATGATCTTTTATCTAAATTGATTTATTTTCTAGTCATAAAACCATCGAAGTCTCTGGTAATTTTTCCATTACAGAATATAATATTTCAAGCTAAATCCAACACTTTTTATCCTCGAATCACTGTCCTTAAAAGCTTCACATTCCAGACCAGCTCCGGACTTATGGCCATCGTAATACTCACATGAATGGCAGCGCACAAATTTGCAGACTTAAAATATTGTCGAAGTGAAAAAGTTTTCAAATATGATTTATTTACTTGATAAGTCCGAACCTTCCGACTTGGAACAGAGAGCAAATTATGAAGATGGTTATCGCTTCCTGCCGATTAGTTATTGGATCAGTTTCATTTGATTGATGGTCTGCCATTTACCTGAAACCTAATTGGGGAAATGGCAGAGAGGTGGTTATGTTGAATAATGGATTCCATTATATAATGATCCAATTTGCAAAACCTGTTGGGACCCGCAAAGGGGGCGGCTCTCGAGTGGTTTTTCCAACTTTTCACAGCATTCGTAACTTGATTTAAAGTCCGGGCGGTACTTCCCCCCAAAGCTGACAAATTTTATTTCCGCCAAAGTCACGCACCAGGGAACTGAACCCCGCCGACCCATATCCACATACATACATTCCATACAGAAGGCAAAAGGGATGGGTGTTAGGGGCTCGTTTCAGGCAACATTTATGCGAATTGTCTTTTGCGCGCTTCATTTCGCATAAACAAATCTCGGCCGTTGTGTATTTATACCGGAAACGTGCAAATAACGCCCCAGGGACTAGGCGAAGTCGAGTTCTACAGACCGCCGCGCTCCACAACGTGCTCCATATTGTCACCATTGTTGTGGCCACCATCACCACCGCCATCACCCTGGCTCCCACCTGCGTCGCTTCGCTCAGATTTTTGTTCTGCAATGTTTTCCTTCCTCTCTGGATTTTTTTCTTCCACTTTTTTGTTCTGCTCGGCTTTTTCATCAACTAACTATACGTAGAGCTGGAAAAAAATTTACTTGACGTTTCCGTTGCAGTAAAAACACATGGCCAAAATACAAATAAACAAGCATGAATGGCCACGAATAAAGAGAGTTGCTAGATGCGACCGAAGGATACACTTGTGGAGGTGTTAAAAATCAAAGCTATCATATAAGTTTAAATGAATATATCTTGGAGAAAGTATTATGACTTTGCTACCCAGAAATCTGATCTTAAGTAAATTAAAAATATTATTGTATTATAAACTAGATTTAAGGGTTCAGTGATCTTTTTAGGCTTTCCTCCCTTCATGTCTTCTCCCACAAACTCTTTTGAGGAAGTGTACTGAGAGTCTACTTTTGGTCCTTCGCGCTTTTGTGGGCCTCAGTTGTGGGCCTGTGCCGCATGTTTGCGATGGGGACTCTGAACGGTGGCTTAGTGCGGTCGGATGGCTGGTTTGTTGCTCGGGCTGGCTTTTGTGTGCGCCTATTGTCAAATTGAATTGTAATAGACACGTTTTTGCAGCGCCAAGTGTGGTGTGTGTATGGTGTGTCCTGTGGTGTGGTGCCTTCCTTGACACTTTATATTTACAGCTGCGCTCGTCACGCTCGACCAGAAGGCTAGCAGGAGCGGGACGTGGGCTCTAGTCCAGAGGCTTAATTTTATGCAAACGAAACGTATGCGGCGTCTTTCGCGCGCATAAAAAATATTATTGCATACATTTAGGCGGCCCAGCCGTCTGCTGCTGCTGCTGCTACTGCCTTCGCGGGCGCCCTCGCATTTGCATTTTCTTATTTAAATGTCGACTTTTAAATGACGACAAATTGTTTTGACGTTGTGTCGCTTTTTGATTTTAAAAAATGCTAAGAGACAACAAGTTGAAAAGCCTTGCCACATGTGTGTCTGTGAGTGTGTCCATGTCGGCCAGAAAATGTGTTGCGAGTGGAAAATGGTTTTTGTGTTCGCTTAAAGGCTTAAAAGCCTGCAGTCCTTGCCCTGGACAAAGAAGGAAATTCGAAGGAAAATACTTAGTTGAACAAAAGTTTGATGCACGAAACACGTTTGGAATTTGCCTCAAGGAGAGAAGCAATTTTTTAAATACAATTCTAAATATATTTAAATATAAAAAGATGCCTGAGATTTTATAGAAAAACACAGTGACATGCCAAGGCTTTAAAAATGTAGTTTTGTGAAATTTTATTAGCATTTGAAATGATTTATTTACTTTTGATATAAGAAGCTTACATTTTTCTTAAACCCTTTTCAAATATTCCATGTATAAAATCATAACCCTGAAAAACAGCCAAGTACACAATTAAAACCTCAAGAAAACGTATTATTAATATATATAAATATAAATAATATAATGCTTCAGCACTAAATCTAATTACTAAATCCTTATGTAAAATATGCATGTAATTTGTTTACTCTAAGCCTCTTGGACAGACACATTTCCGTAAATTTCTTGCCCAATTTAAGTCCAATATTTCGATTCTAAAATTACTGTCCATTTCCCCTTTTCCTAAGCTCATTTAGCGGGCAATGTTAGCCCAATTAAAATGAAGCTAAAAACCGAAAAAGCTTAAAAACAGTAAACAACATTGTCACTTAATTTAATAACATTTATAAAAACCACTAATTGACTTTTGAACGTTAATGCTCGAGCCCCATTGAAAATGCCAGCGTACACAGAGCAACACACAGACTAGGCTCTGTATGTAAAATGGCTGAAACTGAAGGGGGGCCTAGAGGGGGGATATAAGAGGAATTGGGGACAGCAAAATGTTGCCATAATTGGTTTTTTTGATATGCATACAAATTTTTGTTCAGAGGCCATAACCCTTTTACTGGACCCTGAACAGAGAGAGAAGTGGATGTAGGGAAAACTTTAATTTTCTTATTTTAGAAAAGTCTTTGCAGTTAATTTTCTTTTAAGATAATTACACTTAATCTTATATACTTTTAAAATAAATAAATCAATAATTAATATATATATTAATTAATTTTAATTGAAGATTTTTCTCCCAGTGTGAGCTAATTAAATTATTATTTCCCGCAGAGTGGCGATTCGCGGTATGAATGCATGAATATATACATGAGCCACCATGTATCTCTACCAATATTGTGTGCTGGTCAATCTATGGGAAATATTTTACTGAATATTTTCCAGCTGCCGCATGGCTATTTATTAACTCAAATTTTGTTATAAATTTCACATTTTTTATTGGTTCAATAAAGATGATTGGCCATAATTATCAAATTAAAATGTTTTTCGCTCTTTCTTTATAATTTACAGCACTTTGAGAGCCTTGACTTGGAACAGTCTTAAAATAATTATATTCAAAATGTAACTTATAATATTTATTCAAGTGTAGACACACATTATCATATGTGGTCAATATAATTTCAGTATCAAAGTACGAAATGAATTTACATTTACAATATGTTTACACACTTCTTAAATGGATATATAACAAGATTTTTTTAACTTATTTTCGCCGAGTTCTCCAATATCGAAAAGTTTCCCATTGCTTTTTAGATAACATATTTTATTTTTGTATATCATACTTTATTCAAGCCGTTTCCATTCATCTTCCTGTTGACGGGCTTGCAATTTATTTTAATTAATAGCGTATCCGCTTGTTATGGCTTGTAAAAATATATCGGGCTTTGGCTTTGGTTGCTAATTGCCACTGGAAAAGCACTATGGCACAGAGGCTCGACTGAAAGAAGTCTAGTAGTTGACATATTTTCGTTGGTAATCAAAAAGGTATCACGGGATTAAATGGAAAAACTATTGTCCAACTTTTTAATACTCTTTGGAATATATTTTAATATATTTTTGGTTAGGTTTTATCAAGTTTTTATCAAGCTTCAAGCTAATTTAAAAATATTTTCGTTACAAAAAAATATTTGTAAAAATTAAGAGTTTTTTCTTTCATATTTAACGCACCCTAGAGCATCGCTACCATCGGTTAACTCCAATCAGTGACACTTCATTCTGCCACCGACTATACATTTCTTTTATTTTTCACACGCTATCAGTTTTCAATGAATTTTCATTTATAAAACAAGCCCCGCTTTCTCCCCCCTTCGCTCCGCCCACTTCACCTTTCACCTCTGCTGTTTTTCTTTTCCCTTTTTTCCCCAGCTCAGTGTTCGTCACACACTCGAGGAGTGCATCCTGACTTCGGGTGAAGGGTGAAGTGAGCTGGGGGGCTGTGTGCCAATTTACAGATGTCTGGGTGTGTGTTAACATGCAGTTGGCCAATTCAACCCTCACATCCCACCCACTCACCTCTCCCTCCACCGGATTGCCAATCAATGTTTGCGCAAAAATATTTGCTCCTCGTGTTTTCCACACTCTTAGCTTTCATACCCAGTGAATGCGTTCTCTTTGTTTGTGTTTTCGATAAATCTGTCTAGGCTTGAAATGCATGCCATGACGCTCAATTGCAGTGGATTAAATTATTAAAAAATGGCCGGGCAGGCAAACAGGAAAATCGAAATACGAATATCCCTATACATCCAGAGAAAAATATTATTAAAAGCTTGGGAAAAGGATTAAAGTGTGTATAGATGGTCTTAAGGATAGTGCACTTTTAAACCCTATAAACAGCGTTGTTATATGTTATAAAAGAAGAGATATATTTAGGAAAGAATATAGTTTAATAGAGCTATAATTTATTTTGTTAAAGAACTAGATCTGAAACAGCTTTACTTGCTGCTAAAAAGTAAAATATTGCATTAATATATTAAATAGAAAAGTAATTATATCTTACTAAGCTGCATGAAATATTTTTAGAATTTTTTCTTTTTTGCTTACTCTAAAAATAAACCTTGTTTTATAACTATACTTAAATATACGATTTATTTTTTGTTTATTATTATATAAGGCTTCCATTTTAGGTTAAATAATTTCAAGTATAAAAGTAATTATTTATTACTAAGCTGCTTAAAATATTTTTCGAACTTTGTGTGTTTTTGGCTTGCTTAAAAATAGACCTTATTCTAGAACTATACTTAAAAATAAGATAATTTAATGTTTATTACCATATCAGGCTTTCTTATTTATCTTAAACCATTTTAAATCAAAACAAGCAGACTATTTGATGTGCTTTTTTCTTATTCAAAGTCCATCTCCTATTGCTACATTATTTTTCCAACTGCATAAAAAGTCCAGAAGCAACCGTCCAGCTTCGGGTTAATAAGAGCAGGTAGATACTTTAATTTGATTAACATTTAAATTGGCTGCAAGCTGCTGCTGAGCGGCCTTACCATAAATAATTGTATCATCACTTGCGGTGAAATGTATAATGTTCAGCTCCTTTGAGCCGCCTGGCTAGCCGCGCCTGTCAATTTCCATCTCGAATCCCATCCAACTTGCAGGCCTGAAGTATATGTATGTTGCCGAAAAAGAAGACGAAGAAACTAAATCGCTTAAGGCCAAGTGGTTCGGGGGCCAACCGAAGCTCAAATAATAACACAATTTTTCCTGCACGCCATTTTCATATTAAATAACTTTGTATTTATTTCCTGTCTGTCCAGCTCTTCCCTCTTCGAACTCCTGCCTGCCTCCGTTTTTATTGTTTCACCTAAGCGACGACAGGTGGAGAAGTTCTCAGAGTTTTAGCTGCTCTTAAAAAATAAGAGAGAGCGGAGCAAGGACAACTTTGGCCATTTAATTAAACATAAATCAGCCAAGGGCGCCAGCATATCAGCCAGGTGATTGCTTTATTAACTTGAGACGCTTCCTGTTGAAGTTAAATCTATAAAATGGGTGACTTGGAATTGTATCTTAAATACTCAGAGACACATAAAGTTTAAGGGGAATTTAATATGTCTAAAATGGAAGTTAAAGGCTTTGAAAATGTATGTATTTTAAAGATTTCTTAGTATTTTATTTTATGATTTCTTTCAGCTTTTTAAAATATACTCCAATATTTTTCACTTAACCCGTGACAGGACACAGTATCCAAAGCTATATCCCAATAAAAGTGCTTTGCTTGCCTGTAAAGTGGCAAAGCACACACCCAGAAGGGTACTCCTCGCAGTCCTGTGAAAAGGATATCAATACTAGGCCACTGTGAATGGCTGCAAATGTTTTGATTCGAAGTGTTCGTGTGTATGGGAATTACTCAAGAGAAGCTGGTTCATCGGGGTCGCAGAAGTGATGTAATATCAGGTCTCCACCTACAAGTCCTTTGTGGGTTAGGCTTAGTGTAGCTCATTAGCGGCATGTGAAGGATTGCTGCTGTTCAAATGCTTTGCTATTAATAAGGATATACCGTTGACCCTAACTGAGCTTAAACTTTAGGTTTTGCTAATGAGTAGGGAATAGTTAAAGGGTTTTGGGGTGAAATTTCCCAAATCTCTTAATGCCCCGAGTTCGTTATTAAATAAATCCCCACAACGGCATTTATAGGTTATTTAATAGTGTTAAATGGGTAAATATATATTTTTTTCACTTGGTTTAAACTTTGCCTCCGCCGCCCAGGAAACTAGGCTGCCAAACTCTCGCGCCTCGAGAGTCCTGTTGACCCCAATGCCAGCCTCAGTCGACCCACCGATTGGGGTTGATGTAGAGGTCGGAGATGGTGCCGCGCAGCGACTTGATTCCCTGGCTGCTGGGCACTGGCTTGGGTCGCTGGTCCACATGGCTCATCCACCGCTGGAAGGCGTGATCCGCCTGCTGCTGTCGCTGCAGATTCTCCTGCTGTCTCCGCCGCTCCGAGATCCTTAGCTGCAGACGCCGCTGCTCGGCCAGCCTCACTTTCTCCAGCTCCCACTGCTGCAGGCGGGAATTCGTGGTGGCGGCACTGGACTTGCTGGGCGGGATCCGGACAGACTGCGCCTGCTTGGTGCTGGCTGCAAGGGACTGCTGCGTCTTCTGCCGGCACCACTGCTCGTACCGCTCCTGGGATAGTCGCTGGCGCAACTCCGCCCGCTGCAGCTTCTCCTCTTTGCTCTTCTGCTCCGCCTGCCGCCGATATTTTGCCTGCTGCCGCTTGGCCGACAGCCAGTTCTCGAAGGCCTCGTCGGCGGGCCGCTCCAGTCGCTGCGGATCGAGGCGGCGGGTGTAGGTCAGTGGCCCCGATCCCCGATCGGATCCCAGGTGCAGCGACGGCATGCTGAAGTTGCGAGTCTCACCCCGAGAGCTTGGGGGCAGCATGCTCTCGCCCCGCGACATGGCCTCCTCCCAGCTGCACATGGAGGTGGTCGAGCTTTTTTCCTGGGCATCGTCGGACTCGCGAGAGGAGCTCGATCTGCTGCTTGAGGCACTGCAGCTGGAACTACCTGGACTTCCCAGTTGCAGGCAAATGGTCTCGGAGCCGGTGTCTAGGTCCTGAGCGTCCGCATACTCCTCGTGTTCCGCCAACAGGGTGCGTTGGGACTCGAGCAAGCATTGGCGCAAGATGGAGCTCTCCGTCTCGTCCAACGAGTTCACTTCGCTGGACGACTCGGAGCTGCCCACATAGCGCACCGTGCTGGGACTGCCCATTGCCTGTAGCAGGCTCACCTGGTCATAGGTCTTGATATAAGTCCTGGAGCCTTCGATCATCTCGATGTCATCCTGGTGCGGTTGGTTTTTGGATGTAGATCCGCAGAAGACCTCACGACTGACCATGGTTCCTTGACAGTCAATGTGACCCAGAAATGCCATTTTGTAGATCTTCCGGTTTCTAGAGGATGCTTCTGCTTAGCTATCTTATTTTTTGGATGCAGTTTAGGCTTACCTTCTTATATACCCAATTAGAACTTCAATACGTCGTCCAAAGCAGACGATATATGGAACACCTTTCAGTCTTTTGATCAACCCAACTCTGTAGTCTATGGGAAGTGTTTCAGCTTGTGTGTGTGACTAGCAAATAATGAAAATATTTCCTAACTTTGACATTAGGCACAAATGGGGTTAAGATGAAGCCGGTTTGCAGTTGGTTTTTATTTATTTATTTAATTATATTGTTAGGTTATAAAGAAAAGTATTAAAGAATATTAGGTCGTATTCAACTATAAAAAGGATTGCAGCTACTAAAATATAAATAAATAATAAGGCAAAGCTGCGTACACTTTATATAATTATCTTTTTAAAACTGCCAGAATATACATATAGTTATAGTTTGTATCTGTTACTCATTCTTCTGATTTATATTGTCTTTAAGTTAACTAATGAAAGAAAGAAACTAGTAAGCCAAGAAAGACTTGGAAAGAGTAAATTATTTAAAAAAATATCTTATTCAATCAACTATTCACTTACATATTTAATTAAAACCTAACCATAAATATAAGGTAGCTTTAAAATTATACACCAAATCTGCTTTTCCCAATATTTTCCTAAATTACTAAAGCAACCAATGCCGTTTCGGTTTATTTAATATGCATGTCCTTCTAATTTTACCAAAAACCTTGCCAATCAATGTAATAAAGAGCTTGGCCGGAATAAATTCGGTAAGCGTACGTTTTTCGCTGAATACCATTTTAGATTTCATTTTCTATTAATATACAATTTAGCTTAGTTCTTTTTTTTTTTGTTGTTTCCTCCTTTGCCATTATACCTTTGAGCCGCACCCACTGCCGCTGCCCGCCGTTTTGGGCCTCGCACAATTTGATTGCCGTTGTTGTTGGCGTTGTTGTTGCCCCTGCAGTTGCAGTTGAAGTTGCACGGCCAGGTTGTTGCTTTACATTCTAATCGAAAATTTTTATTGTTCACAGTCACGAAATGTGTGCGACGCTGCAGCAGCGATGACGACAACGCGGAGTCGTCTGCGGTGGTGCAGCGGTTCATCAGTGCGGCGGTGGCCCCGGGTTTAGGGGGTTCCCGGGTTCGGGGGTTCAGGTAATGTCAGTTATTTGACAGGCCCGACAGTCGAGTGCGATGGCGGTGCAGACATGCAAGCGGACATTCTGCCATTCAGCCGTTCCGCCATATAGTCAAAAGTTTCGCCACAGAGCAGAGGCGGCTTGAAGGGGTTTAAGTTTAAAACTATAAACAAATTCTAGAATGTAAAGAAGAATTAAAAGTTACAGTTCTCTAAAATATAGTTCTAAATATTTTTCAAGGTTTTTTCTACTATATTTTTACCTTAAAAATATTACTACTCTGCCACTGCTCCAGTCGCGATGTCTAAAAGCTAAGCCAAAAATGTGCCACTTAGCCGTAGCGGGGCATAAAAATTGCCACGCCGTGCCGCCACTTTTAACCGTAACCACATGCAAAAACAAAAGGCGGAACAGTGGCAGCAATGGCAACAGCAAAAGCAAAAGCAACAAAATACAGAAGCAAAAGCAAAAGCAGCAGACGACGTCGTTGGCAATGCAACCGACATTATTTTATAATTTACAAACAAGTCGCACGACGTCTGGCAACACGATTTGCCTTTATCGACAGCAGAACCCAGATGGACGTCCAGATCCGCCGAGCAGAAAGCCCTCGAAACATGAAATTCCATTAGTTGTAGATGTATTACACAAATTTCCATTGATAGAAATCAAAATTATTGCTCTACGCTAAAAGTCCTTTGAACACATAATTTTTGGAGGAAGGATTATGGATTGTTATGGGAAAAGGTCGATGAAAGGTTGCACTTAAGGGACTGAACAAAAAATAAATAAGAGCTTTTAAAATGAAATGATATATTATTAAGTAAGTTAAGATTTGTAAACTTTTCTCTATGTATAATAATAAATTAATAAATGTTAAAATTGTTCAATAATACCAAACTTAAACGCTTTAATCAAATTTAATAGAATTTAAATTAGCTTAAATTTATTTTGATAACAAATTCAAAGGACCCTTGGCAAAGGTTAAATGCTAAATAAATGACAGAACAATCAAATCATTTATATGTATTGTATTACCAAATAAATGTTCATTTTAAATCCTCAACAAAACATGTAAGAGTACATTTGTATTTGAGTAGCCCAAGGCCAACCAATTAGGATAATGTTCAGATTCGATTTGTCTATTAACAACAAATCAGTCTTCATTATATTTTTTTAAGCAATTAGATAAATCAATCAAAATACCTTAAGCTAAGAAGTTGAAATCCTGCAAGCTTCTTGGCCAATGCCATTAAAGTGGTAAACTTTTGCGGCATTTGGCTTTCACTTTCAGGCGAGTCGTGCAATTAATGGACGGGGATCCTGCTCCTCCTCCTGAAAGCCGAGACAAGAAGTCAGTCAGTGTGGTGGTGGTGGTGAGACCGAAAGACGTCTAGAATATGACTTATTTAAGTCGGAGCCGCGTGTTAATAACTTTGCAAACCTTGCCAGGCATGCAAACTTCCCTCATGTGAGTGTCCTTCACAGGATTTTGCTTCCATGGTAGGCAGAGAGTTCCATGGGTTTTGCTGCGTGTGGCAGGCAGATTAAAGTGACAGACAGGGCTACGCAGGCAAAATAATAACAAAAGGTGGTTAAGTCCTTGTAAGTGTTTAAGTCGACAAGGGGTCGGCCGGGGCAAGGACGACGAGGCCCGATTCGTGTTTATTGCGCTGTGAAATGAACATTTTGCAGGTGATTTAACAGTTATTAGATTTTTCAACCCAAAGTAGCTACGCAGGCTTATGGCCTACACTCCTGCTCAGCTCTCTGCTTGAGATTTCCTCTGGGAATTCCACACTTCCTTCCCATTTTGCTTTTTTTTTATATTCCGGAAAGAAAGTTTTTATTTGATTGCGACAAATATTCGCATATCATGTCGCAGCACAGGCGGCAGAGCTAAACAAAAACGTCAAAAGACATTTGTGCAAAACAATTGCCGGGCAAAAAGTTTTTGTTCTTTCGCAACTTTTAAAACTATGCTTGATTAAATAAAGATTTTTCCTTTCCCTGGAAAAGTTGGGCTGTCCGGGCAGCTATTCATGTTGCATAAGTAAATATGCAAAACTGTTATCCAAGAAGGGTTTTGTATCTCCTCGGCAATTGTTGCTTGACTTAACATCTCAAAAGGCACTTTACGCCGAGAACTATGAACTACTTGTATAAGTTTTGGATTTATTTTGTAATGTAATCAGAGTTTCTCTGAAGGGAATTACAATTATGAATGGATAAACGATTTTTTTTTGTTTTAAGATGTTTTTTAATTGGAAAATAAATAAATCTATTCAATTATATAAAAGGTAACCAGGTAGCTTCTATAGAAATTCACTTGTGACGAGAAAAGTCAATAATATTTTAGTCATTAATATCGCCTTCGATATCTATTGAGAAAATCGGAAAATTTGATACATCTAAATCTAAAAATATCACATGAAATATTACAATATAAATATTATGAATAATACCCGAAGTAAGTTATATAATTATGTTGTCTTTGTCTATAAAAATAAACTATAAAACAGAATCTTGACTTATCGCACATAAAATATAGATAAAAATTGACCTTGGTGTCAAATATCGGTTCTTTTTAGACTCATCGAAAGTTTACTATTTTAAAATGCAATACACATATTTTTGATCTATTTTATTCTGTGTACTAATATTTATATAAATATTTAGTAAAGAACTTGAGTATAGATCTTGGTTTCCCAAGAATATAATATTCAATTCAGCTCCCAATAATCCTATAAGCTTATCGCTAAAAATCGATCTTGGCGTCAAATATCGGTACTTTATAGGTTGATCGAAAGTTTAGTATTTTAAAATGTAATAAAAATATCTTAGAAATATTTTTCTTCTTTGTACTAATTTTTATTTAATTATTTATTTAAGTTCTTGAGTATATATGTTGATTTCCCAAGACAATAATAATAAATTCAGTTCCCACAAATCCGATAAGCTCATCAAATGCCTTCATCAGACTTACCTTCGTCCGCATGAAAGCACTTTCTCACCATGGAGGCCTAATTATAAAAGTTCAAGTACTTGATTGAATTAAAACAAACTGGACAAGCAACCATAAATTTGCATTTTGTTGGCCCGGATCTAAATAAGTTAACCTCGTTCTCAAGGATAGAGTTGGGCGAGAAGTAAGCTCCATTGCTGCTGGCTGGAGCAACTTTGGCATATTTCTTAATTAGCTTTATGAGTTTCCTGCGAAGCACCTGTCAAAATTCCCATGCGTGTGCGGTCAGCCTAGTGCCAAAAGCCCAAAGTTTTTCATCACCCCGAGGAAATATTATGGGAAAAATTATATTAAAAGTTTTGGCGAGCGATGCTTTTGCAGAACTTTTCGCAGCATGTGAGCGAGGACGTGTACTTGGAATTTGGAGGTGGCCAATGGTAGATTTCTGGGCCAGCAGCTATCAATAGCAGTGGCAACAATGGCCAATTTGTAGCAAGGTTCTTGAGGCGCATAAATTACACCTCGCCCCCTAATTGGACCATGCCCTTGCATGGAAATGACGATGAGGACGTCAAACGAGGGCGACACTTGAAATCAGAATTCAAGACTGGGGGCGGTGTGGAAAATCGCTGGGAAATGTCCGCAGCCTGTCGACATTGGGCGCATAAAGCGAAAAGGCAGCAAGGCGTAACATGCGATAAAATTGAGTTGGAGACGTGTCTCAAATCTAAAATTAACAAACTGCCGGAGTCATAGGGCCACGGCAACGGCTCTGAGTTAGCCGGATCCCCTCTTCGTCCTTCTCGGCCTGCTAAATGTCCTGCGACGCTGCCTAGCCTGCATGTAAATGACTTTTTAATGATGCCCACAGTCGCTGGGTCCGCTCAAATCCAACGTGCCACTCGTCCTTCGTCCTTCGAACACTCTTTTTCCTCCACGCTGTGCGTCTCCGTCGAGTGTCATAGTTTGCCTAATTGCTGACATAATTTTCCTGTTTTTTTTTTCCTGCTGCACTTTAATAGTTTTTTCCTCGGACTCTGGCTATTGGTTTCATGTAAATGTGGAGCCTGATTAGCGCCAGTCATGAATTTCAATTTGCTCTTAATTAATTGTTGATTTAAAATTCTCGGCGTGCAAATTGAACTAACCAAGGCAGGTAGATCTGTTTTTTTTTCATGATTGAGTCGAGAATTGGTGGATAATTTTACTAAATTGCAGTTTACTTGGAAATGTTAATTTTAAGGGGATATTTGATAATTAGATAATTAATGCTATTTCTGATTTTATGTTAAGCAGCCAAAGTAGTTAGCTTAATGAAAGTGTAATAAAAAATGTAAGAAGCAAACTTGGATATCAACAAGATGTCCTTGGAGTTTTCCTTCTCAGCTGTAAGAGTTAAAGTCCTACTTGACTTTACATCTAATTATAAATATTACATTTTAACACTGTTTTAAGCCGCAATTCTTATTACCTTAAAAATAATCATCGAAGAACCTTCAAGAACTCCTTAACCTTAAATAGATTAAGCTGCCCCCTGCGACCATTTTTGCATAAGAAAGCGCAATCTTTCACAAATGTGTGGCTGTCTAAAAAAAAGAAAAAATTGCCAGGCCATAGATAAACCACAGTTCAGTGCAATACAAGAAAAAAGATATATCGCCATGTGTTTAGTGGTAAAACAATGAGTGTGCCCGCCTCCAGGCCGCTTGCTGTGCCCATAAATAATGCCATGGCCGAAAGGGGGAGCCAGGTCCGACCAGGACCATTGAGTCCTCGACAAAGGCAGGTGAAAAATAAAGGAATACTGCCGCTAGTTGGGGTCAGCGCCGTAGGTGGTGTCGGGGTTTTGTGCTTCAGACAATGGTCCAGATATTTATCAAAGTGATGTCGTGTGATCAATAACTGGGCGGTGCAGAGGAAGGGTTTTCCGAGGTGATGATGAGTGATGTTCAAGGCTGTAAACAATTGCCATTGAAAGAGCAGAAGAAGAAATAAACAAATTGAATAAGAAGGAGAATCTTATGAGAGGGGTTTTTATATGGAATTAAAAGTTCAGCAGAAGATTTATTGCAGATATTTGAGCTTAAATTCGATTTCAGTGTACACTCTTCTCAGATACATGTCCACTTTTTCCAATCATGTTCATCTAGTGACTAGGGGGCGGGTTTCCTGCGGTCCTGCCTAGGCGGTTGCCCATCTGGCCATTACTCTGGTCATGTCATCAGGTCATCAAGCCGAAATGCACACTACAATAATATCAAAGCGAAAGTGCGTAAACAATGCAAACAACCTGGAAGCGACTTGACTCTGAGCTCGTGCCGGAGCTGAAGCTGAAGCACTCTACCTTCTGGATTCTCCACTCAACGGACAAGTTACCGTGCGATGGCAACAATATAGCCAGTTGCAACGGCCACCAGGAGCAACAGCAGCAGCAACAACACCATTTTGTGGACAAACAGCAGCCACAACAACAACAACAACAATATTAACAACAAAAGCAAAAGCAGCAGAAGCAACACAAACTAGTTAGTGCAAACTACATTGATGACGAATAACATGCTTCAATACCTTCCAAATTTAATCCTGCCAATGCCTCGATATATACAGCACTTACCCCTTGCCGACCGCCTTCATTTCCCGCTCATTTCCCCGCATCCCGAGTATATGCACATACGCAAGAGTAAGCATCGGCCAGGGACGAAATTTACACTGAGAAAAACCTGAGTTAAGTAAGGAATCAACAAGTCAACAAGTTTATAGTTAACATACTAATGAGTTTATACTGTTAAATTTCTTTTATCAATGTTTAGTTACCTTCCAAACTCTATGACAGATTTTATTCTAAGAGTATTTGTCACTAAATAAATTTAAACAATTTTTAATTACTAAATTTAAATTAAATTACTAAATTTAAATATTTTAATTATGATTAATATGCTTTCAAGGACTCTATTGTAATATTTTTTACCATCTATAAGGCTTTGCTCTAAGTTTAAGTAGAAATATTTCCATCTAAGAATGCCTAGCAGTTTTTATGATTTTCTTCTGGAAATTCTCAAACTTATTATAAAAACTTTCTAAAATTTTAAATATTATAATCACAGTGCAAACTCCCTTTATGCGAATACCGGCTCATGCGTATGCGTATGGGAGAGTGTGTGAACAGGAAACCAGACCAACGTTGACCTCATCAAAAGGATTGCTAACGTCTTTTTGGTCTTTTTGTTTGCCCGGCCCGGCCTGGCCGTGCGCTGGCCTTTGACTTTGCTGCAAGGGGAGCTCCGAGCTGGCCGAGAGCTGGGAAATTGTGCAAATGAACTTTAGGCCTTTGGCTTTGTTTGTTTGCATTTCGGTTACCCACGCCCCTACCTCAAGCTGCCTGCGACTCTGGCCTTGCCACTCGAAGCTAACCGAAAACATGCTTTATTTTATTTTGGAACAATATAATTTTGTAACTTTACAGACACACAAAACAGGATCAGGCATACACACACATAACACACATCGCACACAAAACACACACAACAGTCGGCCGGTGTTGAAAATCTAATGAAAATGGGCAGAGCTCAGCTCTTACCCCATTTTCCTCCCTGCTCCGGCTTATTGCCAGCCAGAAAATGTATCTGTATCTTGTCCAACAACAATTGAAATCTTATTGAGTGTCCTGTCGTCCCCTGCAGTTTTAGTTTCGATTTTTGCTTACCTCTTTTTCTTTTGTGTTTTTGCCAGCAAATTGTTATTTGCCATCGTTATCGTGCCCCTTGCCCTTCTTATCGTATTGGTTTACAAAATTGGTTAAACTCTGTGTGTTGGCGCAATTGTATAAATTGACTTTTGAATTGCTTAAAGATAATGTTGTACCATTTTATTTGGTAGGTAGTGATATTGGGAAGATTGTTTTCATAGCTGAAAATAAAAGAGAGTAAAGAATTCAATCGAATAAACCAATATATAAAATAAAGTTAGACAAAAATCTTATTTGAAATTTTTTCAACTATGATTTTTATTCAAATAGAATAATCTTCTCGTTGGTTTATGTCTAAAATAATTTGATGTATAATTTGAATCAATGATGCATTTTGTAAACGGGACACAAAATGTGGGAATGGCATGCCTCATTACATCTTCGTAGGCTTATTGTTATCCACCCAAGCTCTGGGGTTTATGTACATGGGCGAAATGGTGCCTCGCAACGAGTCCATGCCTTGGTTGAGGGGCACCGGCTTGGGCTTCTCGTGCACATTGCTCATCCATCGCTGCCAGGCCAGCTGGGCCAGCTCCTTGCGCCTCTCCTGTTCCAGAGCCTTGGAGACGAGGGCACGACGCTTCTCCTCGCGCTGCGTCTGATGCTGCTGCTGCTTCTTCAGCCACCACTCCTCCACGACCTTGCGGATCTTGTCCTGCGATCTGTTGCGTAAAGTCTTATTCCCTGACGAGGAGGCGATGGAACCCGGGCCTGCTAACGTGGATGAGCTAGCTGAAGTTTGGGCCGAGTTCTTGACCACCGATTGGCTGGCCTTGAAGGCAGCGCTCTGCATGTGGGCCTCCACCCGCTGGGCAGCTGCCTGGCGGGCCTTGTTCTTCAGCCACTGGTCGTAGCACATCTCGGCCAGCTGCTTCCGCTCCTTCGCCTGCTCCAGCTCGTAGTCCCGCTCCTGCTGCAGCATCTTTTGCTTCTCCAGGCGTTGGCGCCGCTTGGCCGAGTACCAGTTCTCATAAGCAGCATCCGGTTTGCGATACTCCTGGGGAAAGGTTCATTAAAACCATTAATAGATACTTAATGAGGCAATATTTAACTTTAAAAATTTGGCAGGTAATGGATGAAGGAATGAGCTCGTGGAACATGAGATTGTTCCTGAAATCACTAGTTCCTACCTTCATTGTATCTATATGTCTCATATAGTCCACAGAGCTTGGCCTGGAGTCCAGAAGCAGCGAGGACACACCATGGTTCTTCTTAAGTTCGCCGTACATAAGCGACCAGCCGTCCGGAGAGGGCACTCGAGCCGCCTCCGTGGTGGCATCGTCGCTTACATCGGTGTCGTCCTTTACGGAATTGCTCCTTGTGATATGCTCGGGCAGGGAGACTGGCGAGGACAGCGAGGTGGATGAATTACTGGGCGATGTGGGTCGCCGGACACGGGTATCGCCCATATAGATTTCGTCACGGACGACAATATCTCCGGATGAGTTTACGTAGCCGCTGAATGCCATTCTACACGACACAAAATTATATTTTTTGCTAAATTGTGTAAGCCTGTTGAATTGATACGCGAAGAGACACACTAGTGAACGAAATAATTTTTTAGGTTTTTGTAACTTTTTAACCTGATTGACAAGGCTCCAACCTGTAACTGTGTCCAGCTTTGACTGCTTTCTCCTCAATTGCTGGGCCTTGTTTTCCACCAGCCCCGTGGCATGTGTTTGTTGTCAGTGTCCACAGACTCGCGCAATTAAACCCGCCACAGGACCAATCGCCCTTCCATATGCAGCCGGAAATTTTAATTACAATGCCCGGACCGGAGCACAACGGACCACTGGCGGCATATAACGAATATACACCTGCCTTGGCGATGACGATGACGATCATGATGATGATGATGATGATGCGCGGTGTAAACCTCAGCTGCCGACACATCAGTAAATGGCGGCGGCCCATTGACATTTCCGCTGATTACTTTATGGCCGTACACATGTACATATAGACTTCAGTACTTCATGACGCGCCGCTCCGACGCCTGTCGCAACATGACATGACATTTCGCCAGCCCACCCGCAGCCACCCAAGCCCCTACCTGGTGTCCGCCCACCAGCCTATGTACCTTTGGCGAAAGGGTATAATTACTATGCCATGATACGTACAGGTATTTCCCTTGCAATTTTTGAGGCAGATTGTAAAGTCCGAAAAATGTAATTTAAGTAAGTCTTAAGGATATTCTATTTATGCATTTTTAATGCTGAAGCAGCGGGTAATATCGAAATTATTTAGGTATTTAACAGTAATTAATGCTGCTATGTAGTATATCTTTCATTATTCCTAAAGTTGGTAGTTAACCTGGAATTCAATGCGATTTAGGTTGTGCAAGTATCAAATATTTAGGCAAATCAATATTCTGTCAGAAGATACTCGAAGCGACTTTACATTTACCAGCAAAGTTGCTTTTGGAATATGTTTCTAATATAATTAGTTTCCGAATAAATCTTTATAAGCATTAAAACTATTCACAAGTAAGATTTCTTTTGGAATATGTTCCTAATATAATTGGTTTTTAATAACTCTTTATACATATTAAATTTATTATTTTTGATGTTTTGTTTTCTTCCAAATGTTAATACTTTAACTTAGAATTGAATGTCTTAAAAAATTATTAACACAACTGTGTGAGCTAAAATCACAAATTTTAAAACAAAAATTATACAACACTGAACTAAGGTATTGTTAGAAATAAAAAATATGAAAATAACTATGTTCTATATATTTTTTGGCAATTTTCAGAAATGGTTACTTTTTTAATATAGTTCAATTAAGAGTTTATTAAATTAGCTTCTTACTCATATTGTAATAAATTCACAAAAATATCATTAATATTTCTCCCATTTTTTGTTATCTTGAAACGTTGATTACATTTGAGGATTTTCGGTTTTATGTTCATAGGAAATATTTTCTTCTTAGATTAAGCTTCTTACTTATAGATAGAAATTTCTTTGGGGAATTGTTATTTTTAATTTACCAACTACTAACTTGTTTTGTTTGCTAATCAATTTTACTACGATTATTTTTGTGTTGAAATTATATCAAATTTTCAATAGCTAAATAAATATTTACTTATTTTTAGCGCACAATTTTCAAAAATTCAATATTGAAAGTATAAACTGTAGTGTGCTAATTACTCAATGTACAACAAATTTGAACATAACAAAAAAGGCAACCATATTCGTTGATGACATTTTTCGACAATACTGTGTTGCATGTTTTCCTTTTCAGAGCATAACGAACGCTGCGCGTTCATAATTTTCGGTGGCCGACATGCACTGACATCAATATCATTTTAAGCGCACGGACACACACAACACACTCGCATTTAAGCCAACACCAACGCACACACACAGTGGCAGGCAGGCAGCACCGAAACCGAAAATCTCAAAATTTAATGACAGGCTAATTATGCGTGCAAATGGTTTATAAATATTTTATAATGCCCGTGTGACCCTGACTTCGAGGTGGGCGCATATTGGGGCATGTTGGGCATATTGGGGAATGCAGCTGCACGGATGGATACCTGCACTCGCACTCGCACCTCGTCCTTCTCATCCTTTGTGTGTGCTATTCGGCTTGCGGACTGTTTGTTTGGGCGCCTGTGCGTGCTGTTGTGTGTTTTGCGCATCGCTGATTGCATTGCGGTTTTACGACTTCATTATTGTTAATTATACGCCACGCTGGCAGCCAGCCTCCTCCTCCGCAGCAGCACTCGGGACCACGCCGCATTTGCCGCGGCACCCAAAAACCGAGGCCGTACCTCTCCGGGCGACTGTCAAAACGGTTGTGCGACCAAATTCAAAAATATGACATTGCCAAAACCGCAAACTTAATTGGGCTTATGGCACCGGACAGACACTGAGCTCACTAATTTCTCCCTGTGGCATGCAGATTATGAATTGAGTATGGCAACTAAAATGAATTCGATTAATGATCGAGTGGTAATATCTATGTTCACGATTTGTTTCTAGGAGAAGTTGGGAAGATCAACTTGAACTTGATATCCTAACTTTAAAGTCCTGTAAAATAGAAATTGTCACTTTCACCTAAAGAAAATACTTATTTTCTGCTTTTTGTTGTGAGAATGAGCAGCTCTTCTGTATTTCAAATATTTTAAATATCACATAAAAATATAATTATTTCCAATTACTAAAAACATACGCTCGACCTTTCTACTTATTCTTCCTATAGTTCTGTTGAATAAACCATCAACCTTATAAATTTATTTAAAACACAGAAATAAAGTTGTAACTCGCTTTTGTATGCTACAGTAGATCCGATTTGTTCAATTACAATTTAGTTTAGTTTTAATTCAGTTTAATCATTCGCAGCACAAAGTTTGCCCAGGTGCTGTATTTACATGACTATGCCAATAGGATTTCAATTAGATTACTTTTATTACTATTATTTTTCTGAATTTGCACGGAGTTGCAATCAATTTAGTTGATTGGAAAAAACTCATTATAATAATGAAGTTTAATTGAAACCAGTTGGAAAGCAAAACGAAACGGTGTTGAAATTTGCCTAAATATTTCTGTAAACAATTTCATTGGAATTCAAAGAATATTTACCTAAAATTAGCCTGAAGTTGCTCTGACTTAACTCATGGCAACAAGAAATCTTATTTGTTGTTGCAATAAAAACAAATAAATAGATAAATTTAACTAAAATATAACAAATCTTGTGCTGCGTTCAAGGACACCAGCCTTGACACACTTGATACACACCTCACTCCCTATTGCTGGATATCTCAGTTATCATTAAGTGTCGTAAGCCAAAATGATAATGCATAAATGTTAACAAATTTCACAGCACGGCAGGCAGGCAGACACAAGCCCCCTGACCCCTGACCCCTCGTTCGGCTTTCGGCATTAAATTCATTTCACATGCATGGCATTAGACAGACAATGGCAGGATGCCTCCGCCTCTGGCTGCTAAGATTTGATTTGAAAATTGTAAATGCGGTCACGTATGTTATTATATCAAATATCTTTCATGGTTATGTTTATATGCTTACATTTGTTGCTGGCAGCCCCCCATTCCCCTCATTCCCTCACTCCTCGGCTTCGCTTTCAACAAATTGACTTTTGTATTCGCAATTTGAAATTGTCGCACATGGAATACATATATGATAAATACATATTCTGTCTATCGTTTGCCGTTGTACAAGAAAGATGTAAAATTTGAATTTATATTGCATTTTTCATTCCACCCTGGGAATCCCATATAATTAAATCATTTTCAGGCATTTGATTTCCTTTAAGGTTAATCATTGCAAGAAAGCTTGTTTGGGGTCGGACTTAAATCGATATTTATGCCAGCATGAAGCCAATTAAATTAATTTGTCACTCGCCAAATATGGTTTATGGATTTAACCTGTATAAATTGTCTGAGTGAATTTATTTTGCCTGTGATTACATACTAATTACATAAGGTTGGTATAAAAAAGGGAAATGTTGATAGTTTGGACTTGAGATTTTGGAGATTGGTTATATAAATTCTTGCCTTAGCTCAAGTTTTCTATTAAAAATCTAAACAACATTTTTGGTACTATGTATATACTTAAAGTTTAAATTTAGTTGATCTTGAGATTGTTAAGAAAAACGCAAATAAAATATTCCAGGCTCGAAAATAATAATATAAAAACTTCCTAGAAGTCTACAAAAAGTGTTAAAAGAAAATATGAAATATGTTTGAATTAAGAGTTAAGATTTTAATTTTTGTTTAATTTTAGACAAAACTCTCAGTAGAAAATATAAATAAATATTTTTCTATATTTTCTTGGTAAACAAATTCTATTGGCCAACATCGAGAAAGCTATATAAAATAACATAATTTTTATATTAGAAATTATTTACAATAGAAACAGGTTATATTTTAGTAATGCCAGAAAAGAACACCTTATTTTTTGTACTTGCATATAACAATATTTTTATTAAAATTAGACTGAAGAAGCTTAACATTTTATTGTTTAATAATCACATTTGTCAGTGTAAATTTAAAGGTAAACCAATATTTTCCCTTAACCTTTCAAGCGCAAGTAAGTTCCCCACTTGCTGAAAATAAGTTTTCACCACTCAAATAGTCCTCGCACTTGACGAAACACTTCTCCGCCTCGGAACAGGTTATTTTAAAGTCAAATAGGCAGAGTCAGGATCTCAGGACTCACTGCCTCACCTTGGCGAGCCTCTCGAGAGTCAAGAGTCGAGGCGAATGTGCCTATCATTGCAGCATGTCAATGCTGCTGCTGGCGAAATGTATCTTTCACGCTCAATTTATTTGTAATGATGTCGACAGCATTGCCTCAGTGGGAAAAGCCAACGTGGCGTGGAAATCCTGGGAAGTGGGGGCTGGAGGCGAAAAGGAAATGCGAGCTATGGCACATTAGTGGCGCCACCGAAAATCCCCAATCATAAAGCGAGCGGACTCGTGGCAACTTTTCCTTTTTTCGCGAACGCATTTTTCATGTCGAAATCGTTGGGTCTACGGCAAATGATGTCCCTGGAGAGGGCGGAGCTGGGATAAAATAGCCGCATGTGTAGCTCTAATGAAATAAACATGTTTATTAGATACGAATGCGAGTCAGCAAGGGTCTTGCTCTTTTTTTTACGGTTACCGTTACGATTCCCATTTTGTGTCTTACTTCTTTTTTTTTGGAGTTCACGGTGCGTATGATTAATATTAAGTGTAGCTGCCTTGCACCTGTCCGCTTTGTAATTAATTGAATTATTTTTCTCAGGACGTGGCCAGTAGGAGCAGGAGATGCGAAAGCCGGACGGAAAGTAGTAGTAGTAGCTAGCAGTACTTCTCGTCGGCATTATAAATTCAAAAGGCATCAGAAATAGCGGAAATGCAATTAAAATGCTCCTGGTTCAACGTCAACCCTCCGCCGAAGTGTTGGTCTGTGAGTGTGGCTAAGCACAAATTACCAGCAGCTACTTAGGAGCTGGCAGCGGGAAAAACTGCACAACTTGTCGGAATGCTGCAGGCGAAACGAGAGCCCTATTATGCTTAATTAAGCTGCTTTCTCCACCGCGCCTCTGCTGTTGCTGCTGCTGCAAGAAAGTTGCCTCCAATGGCGAGGTGCGGAGGTGTAAAGTGCCACTGGATGAACTGTGAAATAGTGCAGAGCAGAGTCGTGGGCACAAGGAGAAGCTACAAGTGGAACTTGTTAGCAAGATATTGTTTTCGATGCTTCCAGAAAGGCTTGAGAAGAGTGAGATTCTAATGAGAATCAGCGTGAAAATTATAGTTATTTTTTTTACCAAATAAACTACTATTTTTATGTTTTCTTTGATTATTTTAGATACGAATTTGTATTATATACACTTTTATATTAATTTTAATACGAAACATATTTTGGAATCATTATAATTGTATTTTTGTTCTCGCAGATATTTTATCAATTTTATTTATTTCTTATTCAAAATCATTCACAGATTTCTTGGATTAGTTAATCATTATATATTTAAATTTAAAAAAAGAATTTTCTTCTATCTATCCTTAAAAATCCCTTCAAAGTTAAGTAGATTTAAATTTATTTCGTTACTTTTTATTCAAGCCTTTAACATGATTGCTGTTACTGTGGTATTTACACACCAAAGATCAGATCTTTTACCCCCTCAGCCACTTGATTTAATTAGCCAAAAAACAGTAAAAAATATCCTCCCGAATACCACTTACAGCGCAATTGAAAACAAGCAAATCGGTTTAAACTATTAAAATTAATCCATTAAAAATAAAAAGGGGCAGCAACTGGAAACGCTGAGGTTGAGGTCGAGGTAGGTAGCATCCACCAGGCAAACGTATCCATTCAGAGCGGAATGCTAATGAGGTTAATGTTTGCATTGAACCCAAAAAATGGCGAATGCAAAGCGGTGCTGGCGAAAAGCCCGGCCTCAGCAGCAGGTCCTGTCCCGTCCACAATCCTGGCCCTCGCCTGGTCGTAGTCCCTCCGCCATAAGCGCATCGTGGGATTTCAAAATGTGTATGCGAAAAAAAAGTCGAGCAAATAAACGGACAAACAGCTGGGGGAAGACTTGAAGAGACCAACTAATCAAGGTAATGAAATCAGTTTTATTTCAGCCTTTTTTCTTATTTTTTTTCCCCAGCAACTCAAAGTTGCGGAAGGAGGCTCGTCGAAGAGGGGACTGCAGTTCAAAGTGTGCGCCAGGGGGTTAAGGTTTCAGCCCTCTCCGTTGTTGTCTGGCAATGACTCTCAGTCGGTGTGTCTTTCTGAACGTTTGTCTGTATTAGAAATTAAAAATATTAAAAATTCTGCTCGGTCTGAGTTGGGGTAGAAGTTAGAAGATTAAAGGCCTGTGATTAGACTGTGAAGGACGAGTCGATAACAAGGAAATACAAGTTGAAAACATAAACTTGTTTCAAAGGATAAGCCCTTAATCTATCTTTTATTTATGAGTTTATTTAATCATTAATATAGATTTATTTAAATTATTTACAAGTTCATTTTACTTTTAATCTAGATTGTTTTAAATTAACATCTTTAATGCATTTCTCACTTAATTTCTATTTAAATGTAAATTGATCATGTTTAGTTGAATTTAATTTTAAATGTATTCTTTACAAATTAAATATTTTATGTACATTGATTATGTTTAATATGTTTCCTAAGATTTATATTTATATAAAATAAATATGAACATGCTCAAAATATTTGTTTAAACTGCACTATTCATTGAAATTTTGTGACTAACTCTAGTAAAGTTAATAGTTAAAAAAAGCGTATTTTAATAAGTATAAGCTTTATTTAAGCATTGTAAGAGGTACACAAGTTTATTCATTGTGATAAGTTTGGCTATTTTTACTCAAGCAAATGAAATATTTTAAAGCCTATTTATTACGTGTTCTAAATTGCTTTTTAAATCGTATTTATTTGGTCATAGTATTCGACTATTAAATTATAAACTTTAGGTTGTGAATAAGGATCTATTTTTATTTTAATAAAAACTATGCAAACTAGGGCTAAGCCTTATATACAATTCTGGATAATATTAAGTTTATAATAACGTCATAAAAATAATTTAGTTTATAGGCATTCAAGCTATTTTAGTTTTGTTTTTTTTTTCTATATCACGAAATTGCTTCCCCTAAACTCATCCTCTAGTATTTGTCCTCTCATAAACAGCTAATGGCTCAACAAACTTGCAGCAGCCACTAAAAACTTTAAACCACTGAAACACACAGTCCGAGTTCGAGTCTGAGTCCGTGTCCGAGTCTGTGCCTGAGTTGGAGTTTGGCTGGCAACAATCTGATACAGCTAGTTGGGTAAACTTGCTCCTGGGTCTGCTCGGCTCCTGCCGATCCTGATGCGACGCTTCATGCTTGTTTCACATTTCCGCTTTCGTTAAGTTATTAATTACCGAAATTCCAGGAGACGACAACAATCTGCTCCGGCTCGTCTGGCTCTGTTTGCGGGTGCTTGGGAAATCTTGTCAGCAATTCAATTAGTGGGCGCTTGCGTTTATCTTATTTAAATGCAGCATACTTTCCAGCTGGTGCACACACACAGCGTGTGTGTGTGTGCTGGGTTGCCAGGACAACAACAACAGAGGCAAAGCTGAGGAGCCGAAGGGCTCGAGGCGAACTCGTGACTTATGCAGTGACGCAACCAATTATGGCTTGGGGGCAACAGTAGCTGCAACGTCTCGCCGCCATCTTTCTGACACTTACACCTACACTTACGCTTTGGCATCCTTTTTAGGTCCTGCGAGCTGCATGGCATGCATGTCCTGCGGTTGACTGTGTCTGCCGTGTGTCTGCCATCTAAGCCGATATTCACTCTCAACTATGTCAAGTGAGATTTTATGGCACGGTGCATATTTTTGATTGTCTGCCAGCGAGATGAAGGAAACCTTTTGCGGATCAGACACCGCGCGTCGGCAATATTTCAACAGCAATTGTTTAAAAGTTTCTTAATTAAATATGACAAGTTACCTGCCAGCCATGGACGAGGCTAACTGAAGTTGAGAACTTTTGGCCGCTGCTGTTTTTGACATTGAGAGTGGCAAAATACTGCAAATAAAATGGTTTCGAAACATTTATATCAGCATTTAAAAAGGAAATCTAATGTTGGTTTTTAATAATTACTAAAGCAACTTGAGAGGTTTATGTTTCTACATAAACTTTATTTTGCTTAGAGAAATTGTATAAAAAATTATGGATTTAATTTGTTTGAATTAATTTGAAAAGAAAACCTTTAATTATGTATTTGAGATACATATTTATGTTTCTTTGTAATTAAAAGATAATTTAATTTAGGACTTAAAAAACTCAATCAATCTCCTATCCTTAAAAGCAAAGAAGCTTTAATTAAAATATTTCGGGTAAGCAAAAGTCACAGGCTGTCGAGTATCTGAGTGAAGTATTTAACTCTCGAGACTTCTTTGCTGGGCAGCATTCAATTACGTAAATTGGCTCCCCAAGTTGACTCTCCACAGGTTGTCGCGTTTTATTTTTCTACCTCTTCGATTTGTCTGTAGTTTTGCGGGGAGTTACTTATCTGATTTGGTTGTGGTTTTTCCAGGGGCATGAAGTTTCTCGGGAGCCTTCACATCGTGCTGTGCGTGAGCTGCCAAGGAATTGAAGTCGTCAATGGGGGCTGTGGACTGTCAATGACTTCGACTTTGTCTGCCATTTTAATTAGGTAAAAACATCAGAGATCTCAGTAAGCAGTAGCTGGCTTACACTGACATCATTCTCACATTTTACATTTCCGACAATAGCAACAAAAAAATTTATATTTTCCCCTTTCCCTTGGACAAACTTGCAAGGAAGTCGCTGAGCGGACAAGCGGATTCTGAAATTGTCCTTGTTAGCCTTTAGGATACTTGGTAAGCGAACTATTTAATTGGCGCCACTCAGTTACTGTCAAACTTTTGTTGCTCTGAATGCATTTTGAGAAATTGTCTCAATTTGGCAAACAGGCAGAATTAATCAGTTCAATTTGACGCTCCATTGATTAAAAAACAATCCCCTGTGGCCTTGTCCGCCGGCCCGTCATATTCATTCAGTTAATTAAATTTGTGGCCGGCGAAAGTGAAATGTAACGGCATTCAATGGCGAAACAGGAAATGTTATGAATGTAAACAACGCTTTTTAAATATTTCCCAACGAAAGTGGCCCCGCGTGCGCTTTGGGGAGTCGGTCGGTTGAGCGGTCACACATGGCGTATGAAATATATACGCCGCATTGGCCACAGGTAAAATTGTCACGTTTTTAATTAAACCAAGACCAGCGGCCAGCAAACACAATCGTCCAATAATCAATGTCCCACCGTCCCGTGCCAATAATATGGCAACAAATATAATTATAATTAAAAAATAAAAGTTATTTTAGCGCGTGCCAGAAATGTGTAATTAAAATGCAATGCAGAGCATTTGCTCAACCACTTGTTGAGGCTTCCTTAGATCATGGCAATATTCAATCAAATAACTCGTAAATATATATTTTGTAAATGTATTTTGTAATTAAATTAATTTTGTACAAGCAAAGTATATAGTTAGTTTTATAGTTAAGCTTTCAAAAAGTTTTAATTCAAAGTCATTTGATTTCTATTGATTTTTAAAACTTTTCTTTAAGTATTACTTAAAAGTTTAGTTTAAAAAGTCTTTATATAGACCATCGTGTGAATACTCCAGACTTTCGTAATATAGTTACAAAACTCAAAAGTCACGCAATATTAAAGTTCCCAAAAGCAGCTGAGATTGTTCCCAGAAATAAATAAATATACACTAGTTTAAGTCCATCATTTTTGGTTTTGCTAAATGGAAGCCATTGGCTTGTATATTCCTTTGATGGTTTTGGAATAATGACATAATTGTACTATTTACATTTCCCTCTGTTGTATTTTTAAGCACGCTTAAAGGAATTTTATATTATTTAACTGACCTGATTCCCGAATTAGAACACACAACCGATAATAGCAGACACACGCAAACCACACACCCAGCCCCCGTCCACTTTTTGACAAGTCATTTGGCAGCTCGTTTTTAAAAAAAGGGCCAACTTAATTGTTTCTCTGGCCGCAGTTTGTTCTTTTTTTATTTTGTTTTGGCTTTTAATTTGAGAGCCAGGCCGATGGCAGACGACGATACAGCAATTAACGACTCACAAAATCATTTCATTCTGTCTGTCAAACGTCGCGGCCGTAAGCGCCTAAAAGCCAGCAACGATAAGTTTCTTTATTACACCTGGGCTCCATATCAGTGAGTGTGTGTTAGTGTGTGTGCCGAGGCTCATTAAAAACGAAAGCACCGCTCATTACCTGGCTGAGAGCAGAAACAGGAACACTCAACACACCCATACACACGAGACACAGGACACGGGACACACAGGACACCGAAGGATTTCAGAGTCGGCAACTTTACGCCCAAACACCCGCACACCCAGGGTCATGTGTGTGTGTGTGTGTGTGGTGTAGTGTTTTAATTACCTTTGGCTCCGCCAGCGCCTCGTGTGAGCCCTTCTCGCTGTCGTTCGACTCGTTGTTTAAGTAATTGTTTGTCATTAGTTAAAATGTTTTCATTTTGCCACAAGCTCGAGCTTGAACTCGGGCTCTGAGGCAGCCGGCGCGACGCGTTAACTGAGTAAAAATCTGAAACACTTGGAAAAAAATAAGGGAACTGAAAACGAATGGTTGGGTTTTAATATTTCATTATAATTATCAAGCCTATGCTTTTGCTAGTTTGTACCCTTTGCAAGAAAATGCCAGTAAATGTTTGTTTGAGCTCTCTTGAAGAACAAAAAACTCAATTTATGTAAGGCATAGCGCACATTTAGAGCATCTCAAAAACTAACAAAAAAGTTATAAATTAACAACTTTTCTGGGTATAAAGTTAAAAAACATGGGATTTATCGTTTTGCCGGATACTGCGGAACCTTTAAATGACTTAATATATCGCAATAGAGTCTAGTTTTTTTATTTTTATCTTATCTTTTACCAAATATATATGAATCAGCGTTAGAAATGTTTAACAAACTTATTTTCTATTATATTGAATATTTATTTAACGGATATTATAAATGGTAGTTTTTAAGTGTAAAACAATAGTTTATAATACTTCTTTGGGACTTGATTTTTTAATGAAGAAATAAATAAAATAATTTATCAAATGAAAATAATAAATATTTAGCAATATATAGGGTTAAATTTAGATTAATTTAACTAGGAAAATTCGACGTTACAAAACTACTATATATTGCAATATTATATTATATAAAAAGTATAATATTTATAACATCTTATAACTATGAAAAACCCCTTTATTCTATATTCTAGCTTTAGCTACACTATATCTTGTATTTTTTTTAGATTTTCTAAGATAGATCCGTAATCCCTACACTTAGCACCCTTTGCTAGATCCCTCAGCTCGTCCCGATTCAGTGTCTCCATTCATTCCCAGACTGACGAACACAACATATCGTCTCGACTGCTCGAGAGAAACCCTTCCGAACTCATAGCCACATCTGATTACTCTCTTCCGTAGATCGCACGGGATGGCCTTCGTAGCGCGCCGGAGCAGCGATGGCAAGGTGGTGGATCGCCAGCAGGTGTCGGGCGGCGGTATATCTCGTCCGCCGACACTGTCGGACATGAGCGACGAGGAGTCGCCGGACTCCTTACTGGGCTACACAAGTCGCACCTATGGAGCTCCCACCGTAAGATTCGTGGGTCAGGGTGAGGGTGATGGTGATGATGGTGACGGTTACATTGAGGGGGTTCTCGAGGAGGACAACCTGGAAATGGAGATGGAGATGGATGGTCACGCCGATGGAGTCGAGGCCTTAAACGATGACAGTGATGATAGTGATTCTATAACAAATTTCTGCATTCAGCTGGACGAGGAGGAGGCCAACGAGGCCATGCACAGGTTGAAGTTCGAAGAGCAACTAGACGTCGCGGAGGAATCGGAGGATTTTGGGGATCTGTGTGATCTAGAAGAGGATGATATGACGGATGTGCAGACCATGATGGACAAGCCGGAGGACATAGCCGCCACGGACACGGAGACTGTGATGAATACCGATCAGGATTTGCAAAGCCTGAGCTCCTTCGAGAGCTTTACGCCCACCCTGACGCAGCGCGATGAGGACATCAGTGAGCTGGACAACATAAGTATCAAGACTTGCTTCAAAGAGGACGACGAGGATGCCATGAGTGACAAGAACTTCTCCATGGAGGACAAGCAGGACGACTTGGACCCTACAAATATCTCGAAAGAGGACAATCAGGACAATTTGAGTGCCAGGACCTACCACAAGTCCCCAACCATCCTAAAGCGCGGCAGGCAGCGGGTGCCGGATCTCGATCAGCTGTCCAGCCGCACCTACGACCTAAGCAACTGCGGCAGCAGCCTTCGTGGCAGTCCTTGCAGCGGAGGCCCAAGACAGCAGCACGACAACTCATCGATGTCCACCTGCAGCTGGACCGACATGTACCGCGGCGCCTTGCAGCCGTCCGACGGACGCAGCGCCATTGTGCCCTCGCTGAGCCTGGCCAGCACCACCTCGGACGCGTCCACCTACTACAAGAGTCTCGAAGAGGACAAGGAGCGCCACAGCCAAGCGGCCTTCGAGGACTGGAAGGCGCGCAAGGCCGTGCAGAAGCAGAAGAGCCTCCTGGCAGCGAAGCAGGAGCGGGAGAAGCGTGAGGCGGAGGCGGCCCTGCGCCAAGAGCAAGCCCAGGCACGCTTTCAGGAGTGGTGCCGCCGCAAGGAGGAGCAGCAGCAGCAGGAGCGCAAGAAGCCGCTGAATTTACGCCAATCAGGCTCTGGCAACTCCTCGAGTTCGACTACTAGCTCGGGCTCTGGATCGAGCTCCGGATCGGGATCGGGACCGGTATCTGGTCCTGGAGCCGCTCGCAAGGCAGCATCGGAGGCCACGAGAAAGCGACTCAAGGAGTGGCAACTGATCAAGACCGAGCAGCAGCAGCGGGAGCGGGAGCACAAGCGCCGACTGGAGGAGAACAAGCGAAAACTGGAGGAGGAGCGCAAGCAGCGATCGCAGGGAGCCTGGAAGAACTGGATGAAGCAGGTGGACAAGCGAGCCAAGCCGGTGCCCCTCAACCAGGGCTTCGATACGCTGCGCGGCACCATTTCCAACATCTACATCAATCCCGTGCAGTGGGTCTCCAACATCGATCCCAAAGAATCTGGACGCAGTCGCTAGCGTTGCAGTGTTACGCCATTATTATGTTACACTTACATAGTTCCTTGGAGGAACTCGTTTTGACTAAATAGGAAGAGCTCCATATTAGCTGCTGGGCCTCATCAAAAAGTGTAAAAAAATAAGTTTTTTAATTGTTCAAATGCGGCATTATCCAAATCGTTTTATCTTCGACAATAAAAACTAAATCAAGCAAATGAGACTTTATGATTTTTGTAATTTTAAAGCATTTCTTTTTGCTGGTTGAATTTTCTTTTATGGGTTTCATATATTTTTCCCCGTGTACTTTTCCCACAAACACAATAATGGCAATTATAATTGCCTGAATGGCACGGCATGGACAGCTCAAATGGGTGGCTGGTTCCGCCTGACCCCCAGTCTATGTATCGTACCCAATCCCGGACAAAATGCTAACAGCCTCACCTAATGCCTGCCCAGCAGGGAAACTCTAAACGATAACCTGGCCATAGTTTCGTTCCCTTTTTCCAGTATCTGACCGAGGACACTGCACTTCCTGGTTGCCAGTCCTGTTTGTTTCATTACCCATCTCACCATTATTGTGTGTGTGCGTTTGTGTCAATTTGTGTTTTTATTATTTATTTGCCAAGTCCACGGGGAGTCGGCAAGTGGTGGTGGAGCTGGCTTAATTAAGCTTTTTTTTTTTTCGTTTTCACCCCCTGCGGCCATCAGACTTTTATTTATGCAATTAACCAAAGCCTCGTGTAATAAAGTCCCGTTTGGTAAAATCTTTGATTAATTGTAGTTTTGTTTACACGATGAGAGCGAGTCAGACACGATTATGTGGGCTATCTGACAGGGGCCCAAGGGGGGCGCTTGGGCTATTTGTGTGTGTGCGAGGGTTTCTCAGGTGATTAGTGATATACATAGTTGAACGGTAATTTGTAGGAACACTGAACGAAACCAACCTCATGAGAAAATACCCTTCTTGTTGACTTGTTATTTTCGGGCTTGAAACGTGTAAAATCTTTTTGGAAAAGAATGTTTTTATATAGTAAATATTACGAAATTATAAAGAGTCGGTGAATGGCTTGGTAAATCCTAGGCTAGAGTTAGTTATAAGATTATTATTTAAGCTTCTATGATCTAAATAAATTTGTTAAAATCTAAGTATATTCTTCTAGCTTTTATTAAGCAAATAATTATCTAAACATGTTATTGAATAAATAATAAAGTGTTAAGAAAATGGAAATAGTATACGAATCTATTTCCGATAAAGTATCAAATGTGTTATGGGATATCAAAAGGTACACATTACCTTCAGGAAAATGTCCTGAAATGCAGCTCTTTCTATTAAACCATGAATTATCTGCAGTATTTTTTAATTAAATGGCTTTTCTTTTATATTTTTCTTAAATTTCTTTTCCCAGTGCATACTTGCCAACTTGCCTAAACGGGCCTCTTGTCATTAACATTATCATTATCCTGTGGATGATGGTTTCAACTAAGTATATCATAGCTTCGTTTTTATTCCTCAACTGAGACTTTTCTAATTGCAAGAAAATTGATCAATAAATTGCACTCATTTATGGCTTGAAATTGCTGTGAGGGATTTAACTAGCGCTTTATCGAGCTATTAATTGAAAAGGCTTTCGTTTAGTGTTATTGGTTAATTTAGTGTGACTTACTTTTGAAATTTGCTTTTGGTTGCAAGGATGACTCATTCTCGTATGTCTGCCACTTTGTCTAGGTAACAAATTGTGGGCTATTTTCGAATTTTGTTTGCTTTTTTTTTGTGGCTGTTGTTTGGGGGCCATAAACTTTAATACGATATCGTAAAATTTGGGGACAACAGCTAAATGGGGACCCTTTTCATATGAGAGAGAGGAGGGCATAATCTCGGCTGGCAGAATGACAAAATGTTAATGCGGAAGAGAGAGATTTTTACGACTGGCCATAAATTAAAGAAACATTTTGCGACAAATGCCTACAGGAATTGCACTTTGCCAGCAAATATTTAAAACCATTTAGAAAGCATTTAAATAACAATTAAGGGCACGCAGCCACATACAAAATAAAACAATTATTGCAAAGCGAATTTCTATATGCAGATTAGCATGTTTTGCGGCTTGGAGCGTTTTAAATGCAAATCGAAAGGCAGCAACACAAATAGTTGAACGAAAGCGAAAGCCAATGTGAATGTGAATGTGAAAGCGAAAGCTTGCCAATAATTATAATAAATAACCACAGAAAAAATATACGAAATGATTTTTCACCACAACGCAGAGGGCACAAAAGAAAATTAATAATAAATCTCAAAATGCTCATTAACTTAATTACTGTGTTTATTTTCATTGCCCTTCCTGTTCGCCATTGTGTCCTCCTACTCCTCGATTTTTCCACGTTTTCGCTGTTGCTTTTTTGTGTGTGTTTGTGTGTGTGGAAATGCTTTTCTTTTCGGTGCGTCACGCAATTTTAAGGACCCTTCGGCGGGCTTCACCACCCGCACCGAAGCTTTGATAAACAACCTGGCGCTGAAAAAATAGCCCCAGAACATGAAGAAATTGCGCGTCTTTAACCTTAATGTGTATTTAAGTAATGTTAATTGTGCTCAGACTTACCAGATGCCATTTTCCGTCGACAGCTGGCGCCACTGCTTGGATTTCCGGTTGGTCCTTTTGGCAAAATACTCGTAATTATGCTAATATACAAGTTCGTTTGAGGGAAAGCGTATCTAAACTTGTGTTGTGTAATTGCTGGCTGTTAATTGAATTTCGGGGAAAAATGGTGACCAGGCTAGCAATTAGGCAAAAGGTGTCAAGGGGATGGTACGGTGATATCACGGGACTAATGACAAAATATCTTATTTAATAAAACAAAAACTCTTAAGGGGAGAATTATATAAAATAAATATACTTAAAATAAATATAATTGTTGCCCTAAAGTCGATCAATTTAAGAACATATTAAGAATAAATTAATGACATACATTTAAGTAAATTCTTTCATAAAAGTTAGAGCCTAAAATAGTTCCCTAATAATGCTGCATTTTCATAATATGTCCTCCTTTAATTCTTCAGAATTTTGCTACAATTTCTTTTTTAATATTTTTTATTGCTTGCTTATTGAACTTTTCATGTCAACAAATATTAAACAAACAAAATAGAATGAAATCAAACTAAAAAATATTTGACTGAAACTTCCTTTACGCTTTCAGTGACTGTCATGCACAAAAATCGATCCTATAAGTATAGTTTTTTATATTTTTATTTAATTTTTTTTCCAGGAAGCAGGAAGTGTACGATGCAATCAGAGCGCTTAATACCCGCAAAAGCATTTTGACATTATAAAAATCGAAAATATTCGGGACATTGGGGTCAGGTCATCCTTTGGATAACATTACCCAATGTCCGGTGAGGTAAATGCATATTTACAACACTTTAACCTTGAGATTTATATGCGTTATATGCAAAACTGCCTGTCAGACATACCCCTGGGTCATGGCACTCCGCCATTTCGGGTTGAAGGGGAAAAAAAGGCGAGCGGGAGAAAAATCCATGAAAATGCACTAAAAAAAGGAGCAAACAAGCAGCTCGCTCACGTAAGCCCGTGATGGTGATGGTGCTGCGGTTGCACCTGTTTTGGCATGTCGGAAAATTCCTGGAAACAAATGTAATAAAAACTAGTCGTAATACACACGCTCTCACATACACACACACTCATATACTACACACAACCCAGCACTCCGACTTGGTCAAAACTGGCTAGGGCTTTTTATTAGCCTGAGCTTTTTGAAGAGTTTCCCCGAGTTGTGTTTTCTAATTTTGGCTTTGCTTTGTTGGTTTGGTTTTGCGTGCTGGCCCGCACTTAAAGTTTCCTTAATGAAAGCAATTTTTTGTTTTATTTCAAATTTGTAGCCGCTTTTAATTTGATTTTTTAGTGTCCAGTTTTGGTATATATTTGTAATTTATGCGCTCTTTGGGGGCATTTTGATGGTTCCAAATCTTTCGAAAAATTACAGACATAAAATGAGTGGGTTTTCTATGTAAATAATTTGGAGAACTTAAAGATGAAAAAAGGGTAATGGGTTCTAAAAAAGGTAAAAGAATGAATTATACAAAAACAAAATTATAAAATTCTTATAATAAATTGTTGACTTCTTATATAAAAATTTATAAACATATGAACATTTTATTATAAATACTTTTTAATAGAAATAAGTAATTAAACATCATTAATAAAAAGATATTGTATTTATTTTTCATGATAGAATTATTATTTTATATTTTTAACAAAGTTTGCAATGTTATATTGGTTTCTAAAATGTATATTAAGGAAAGTTAATCCTATTGATAATATTTATTAGGAAAATATATTTATTAAATACAAAAGAACAAGTATACACTTACCTATAAATTTTCCAACTCTGAAATAAAATGAAATACAAATAAAACCCATTTCCTTCTTAACGCTTTAATGTTAAATTTTATTTTATAAATATTCCTGTCCATTTGCCAAGTCGCTTACACTGAAATGTACATGAAATGCTTACAGATGTATATATATATATATTTATAGATATTTTATATATTCTTGTTTGTATAGCATAATAATAGCGATATAAACATAACTATATAATTTGCGGTTTTAACAATTTTACTTCGTGTGGAAATATACAATTTGCTAAATATATATTAAATGAAATTCCTTTCGCACTTAATCACGAGATTAATTTTTTGTGTGCTTTTATTAACTGGTAACACAGCTTCCGCTCAACATGAGGTTTGTGGACATTAAGAAGGCAGACAACAACAAGCTTCTCAAAAACATCTCCGCTGTTTGCAAACACATAGTGACCTGGGAGAAGCCACGCAAGCAATCCGGTCCTGTACAATGCCATAGATGTCAGGAATACGGACACACAAAATCATACTGTACACGGCACTATATCTGCAGAGAATGCGGAGAACACCACCCTACCATGGAGTGCAAGCTCGGGAAAGACGACCCTAGGTGCTGTTTTCACTGCGGCGACTCTCACGCGGCTAACTTCAGAGGATGCCGTAAATACCTCCAAGTCGCATTTAAGCAAAACCACCAATCGAAGGTCACAGCAGCACAAGAATCGAACACGATTCCTCCAACTCATCTGTCACCCAACGTTGGTAAGGAATCATTCGCAAGTGTAGCCAGAAGGAATCTACCAATCGCACAACGCAAAGAGATGGAAAATACTTCCCCTGCAACATATTCCACCGCAAATGCCGCTCTGGACGCCAAGCTA